>APFE031139331.1:0-10489 GCA_000404065.3 Pinus taeda | reverse complement strand
TGCCAACTAGAGGGTCGAGTTCCCTCATTCTAGGAGGCCGAGTTTGACACTTAGAGGTGTTGATTTTTGGTAGATTTGGTCGGTATTCAAATCATCCTTTTAAAAGAAATTGAAATTATTAATTTTGAGCTCATGTAGGCTCCAAATTGACAGGTAGTCCCTGTTACCCACCATCCGTGGCTGGTATCATAAGAGAAAAAAAATTCTCATAGATGGTCCTCAGCCGACAGCCAGCAGTGCCTTGCAACCACCAGATAGCTAGATGTGCCACTATCTCCACTACCTGAGCCAGCTATGTGGTCCCTTGCCCATCTGTTATGATCGTATGTTTGGGCCTCCTAACCCCGATGGTATGACTTTTCATTGGTATAGTTGACTAATTTTGTTTACTTATCTTAGACACATTGGGACTGGTGTTTTAAAAACCAGCCGGTTTGAACCGGTAACTGGTCAAACCAGCCGGTTAGCTAGCCCACTAGGTCAAACCGGCAAAAAAACCCTGTTTGACCCTTCATTACGCCCAAAAAAGGGAAAAATCGGTCCTAACAGGTTGGTTTAGGATGGAATCGGTCGGTTTGTGGTCAAACCGGCCGGTTCACTGCCAAGGTCGTGGAGGACCCACGCAACGCGGTTTTCCAAGTTTATAGGGTGTTTTGGAGCGAAAATAAGGGTTCTTTCCCTCTAAAAACCCCCTCTCCAAGTCGTTAAAAGGAGCTCAACCTTCTCATTTGCCTCACATATCTCATTTGGAGTTTCTGTGAGTTTGATTGGGAGCTTGGAGAATGAATTTTCGCTGGAGTAGTGGAACAGCAGAGAGTTTAACCTAAGTAGTAGTCATCACGCCTCCAAAAGCCAAGGATATTGCATGGTCTCATTGTGATATGATTAATGGAAAAATGATCTACAAATATTGCCAAAAATCTATTGGAGGGGGTATTAACAAGTTCAAGCAACAGCTGACTGGGATAGGAGGCCATGTAAAACCATGTGAAGCACCAAATGACTCAATAGGGCATATTAGGGCAGAATACCTTCAGAAGTTTGAGACTCAAGTCACTGAACCAATAGAGAAGTTTGTGACTCAAGCAGTTGCAAAGTTTGGGAGTCGAGACTCAACAAACTGAGTTTGATCATGATGACTCATGAGAAGTTTCAAGTGATAATGTTGATCACTATTACATATATGTAGACTTGTAGTAGGCCAATGGCCCCATAGTTTGTAGACTTTGTTTTTGCACTCTAGAGGCCATTTAGAGCCTCATTGTTTATGTATTTTGTCGATGATATGTATTGCACTCGGTGCCATTTTGATATATTCACCTTTACATGGTATATAAATGAGCAATCTTTGCATATTTTCTCTATTGGCTTGGAATCATGGCTTTAAACCTTAAAAATAGTTGTTTTCATTAAAAATTAATTATTTAATGTATCTTTTTAAAACCGGTTCGTTTAGACCTAACCAGTCTCGGTTCGAAACCCTGTTCATTAGGTGGACCAGTCCAGTAACTAGTTCCGGTTTTTAAAACATTGATTGGGACATGGATTAGTGGGGGTGATTCAGCAGAAAGAGTGGGCTACATCTGTACTCTTGTCTCCTATGCCTGATTGGGTGGTTAGCTCTTATATCCTAGTCCAGTGGGATATCCTTTATTGCCTATTAGCTTAAAAGTTGGCACTACATGGGAAATTCTGATTTTTGTTGCAAGGTCCCGCTTCCCAACACCATATACATCACTCCCCTCCTCCCTTTTTAACCCCATTTATCGCTTTTCCCATTTGGGTCCACAAAGGGTTAGCCTTCCCCTCCCCTTGCCCACACCTTGCATCGAGCTTGAAACGATGCCTTGGAGGTTGATGCAGCGAAAAAGAAAAGAAAAAGCATAATTTGGCCACTTACAACCGGAAATGTACCACAGAATACAAAAGATGGTTAGGACAGACAAATTTAGCACGTGGGCAAAAGCCAAACATGAGCTCTACCCCTTATCTATGGCCATCACCCTAGTTCTTATGGGCCCTAGACGAGCCCCCTCCACATTAAGGAACCCATGACTATCCCAACCCCTGGCAAGCAATGAACTGCCCCACCTTAAAGGGGGTATCTACTGTTGTATCTTACACATCATGCTCTGATTCCTTAGAGCCCAAGCAGTTATGAAGAAAATTCAATCAAAGGCAAACATCATATGAAGAAGGGTGGAAAAACAAAGGTTGAGGTAACTCATGTACCACAATTTCTCCCTCCTACACTCATATACCCAAGTGTGGGTTTCCGTTATTATAGCTACCCTTGTAGCATGGAATATGGCTTGGAGCCTTTCCCTGATGCCCACTCCATTACATCATTATATCACATGCCACCTACCACTTGATTGATGTACCATGGACATGTCACCCCCTTTGTAGGTTGAAACCACCTAATAGGGTCCTTGGTTAACCCCCTTATTGGGCTTGGATACACCTACACATGCCAAAGTCCATTATGGAAGGGCATGACATTATGAAGTGTCCACTTGTGTTTCATGATTTGTAAGCTTTTTTACTCGATTACTCTAATGATTTGTTGCACTAGAAGGCGAGGGGATGCATTGGATCTTATGTAGGATTGCAGTAGATCTCCATTTGGGGTTTGGTCTCCCTATACAGGGTCCAAACCCTCCAGAGGACCACAGTGGCACTTGAAGGGTGAGCGTAGAGATCCATGGGCCTCCACCATAGCAGAGAGCACTTCATGGATCCCCAACACCATTCAGTGATTGCTCGTGTTCCACCTTTTTGGATGAGGATCATGTACCTGGATCACCATGCCTAGTCGGCTTCAAACTTGTACCACACACTTGGCATAGGTTCCAGGGTCCAAATAAGGATGTGTCTCACTGGGGGAGACAAAGAGAGGGCTTATGTCATCGTCCTAACCCTTATAGATGGTTTACAAGCATTATCGATCCACTTGAAGACCCATGAGGATGTCATTGTGCCCCCGCACCCACTTGGGGACACCATATGTGACTTGCTTGGATATCAAGGGGCAACCCCTCATTTACTATGCTTGGAGTCTATTCTCTCACCTTGGCACACTTTGGACTCAACTAGACCTTCTCAATGGCCCAACGACTCATTAATTTTACTATTTTTCCCTCTTGAGAGCCTTATCTTTCTATTTTGGAGCTATCTTGGTGGGCTTGTCACCAAGGGACGTTATTATTGCAAATCAATTTATTATTTGGGGCTTAATTAGGCCTAATTAGGCAAATCGAACTCTTTAGGAACGATATAAATAGATGAGAGGCTCATTCATTCCTCTCATCATCACTTGGATTGGATTAGTATCTCTTCAGAGATTTTCACATTTGTTTCTGGGATGAGATTTTTGGAGTTTCTTGATGCACTATGATGTTTGGATTTTCACTATTATCTTTGGAGCTTCTTTCTAATGCGAAGTTGATGAATGGATATACTCTCTCTCTCATGTAAGTGAAATTTTAATGGTATTCTTGTTATCTTACTTGTCTAATGCATGGTATTGCTATCATTATTCTTGTATGGGTTAAAGTAATGCGAAATTCTTTTGGAAACCTTAAGTGATTTAATGCATGTGTCTCTCCTTGAGAGGGTGGGTGAATGTTCCTAGAGGCACCTCATAGGTTAAAAGACCTCGAAACTTCGTCCCCTTTGCAAAATTGAGGTATAAAACCCTAATAACCTAGTTGTTGCACTTGGAAACGCTAGCGAATTTGAATTAGGGCTCCTTGGCATAAGAAAAATCTTCAATCTAAGTGTATCTTGACTCCATTCAGCCCAAGAAGCAAGGCATTGATCCTCGCATCCCTTTGGTGGTCAAAATTACCTTTATTTTCTTCATCTCATCAAATTCTAGGCCTAACCCTAGTAGGTCACCTCGGGCATCAAGCAAAATTCTTTGTAGCCATCCAAAACCCTTGAATTTTGGTCCACTACTGCGCTGGGGTTCTCTCAAGATGTCCTCCAAGTTCGAGGCAAATCAGATGATGGAATCCCGAGATATAGCAAGCCCTAGCCATAAGACCATCTCTTTCCCTAGGTTGATTTGGGTTAGTGTCCTCACTGGGGTCAATGCAATTGTATTTCAAAAGAAAAATTGTCCTTTGATCCTATTCCCCTTCCTAAATAGGTCAAGCCCCTCTAGTATTGATCAACTCCATATCCTTGACCTAGTTTGGGCCCACTTTCGTTCTTTGTAGTCCCACAACTTTGTAATTCACATCCCACAAGGGTCACATAGAAGCCATTTCCTCTTTAGGATTCTTAGGTCTAAGATACCTCTTGTTAAAGGATATTCCCTGACCCTAGGTCTAGGTATCCTCATATCCCTTCTTAGAGAGCTAATCACCTTGCTTTCAAAGAAAGCAAGCCAATTATTTGAGCCTCTATTGTGAAAAGGCTTTAGGAATCACCATATCTTATCATTGATCCATCTTTCCTCATGATTCCTCTCATATCGGGAATTCTCCCATCAGTAAAACTTCGTAAAGAGCACGGAGCCTTAGCTGAGCTGACAGTGGGTTATCACTCCATTGTTGCCACTTGACCTAGTAATTGCCCTATAGGATCCCTTCCTAAGACCCCTGTTAGTTTGAGTGGTAACAGGCCCCGCCAGTTGAATGGGTGTGACTCTTAGTCAAACCCGCCTCCGTTGACCACTATATATACACATTCGACCTCCTCATTTGGCAGTCAATTCGGATCACACAAAATCATTTGCTCTTTGTTCACATGTGCAAAGGAGAGAGAGGAGAAGAAGACAGAAGTTTGACCAATGTTGACCACACTACTATGCATGTGTTTCATCCATGGGCATCCAAAAAAAATAGTCAATTGTGGGTTGCCAGTTCACGACAGTGATTTGGAAGGGAATATATACGAATAGGTTGCACGAAAAAGAATTTAAGGGAATTCTCCTATTACTAGAATTTGCCAGAGTGGGCTCTTCTCTTCTCACGCCATGGTGCAGTAAGATTACTCTTCTAAATCGAGACTACAAGGATCGTAGAAATCGGATTTAAAATCAAATATTATAAGTCGTGACCCTTTATATATGACAGTTCGTGTGACTTGCATTATAGTAGATTTTGAAGTCTTAATTAAAGAAAGGAAAGGGTTACTAAGTGAATAAAATAAAATATTTTATTTACAAATATAAAATGTTTGAGGAAAGGAAATACAAAGGGTTGAAAAATATAGCCAAAAATAGACTTAGAAAAAAAAGAGGCCACTTTAAAATCTTAAAGCTTATTTGGAAAAAGAAAAATGGAAACTATTAAGGAAAGATTTCCTAAAACCTTTAGTAAATGTGTTAGTACACTATTTAAAATCAAAGGATCACTCACAAGAAGAGAAGTAATAATTTCTATCAGTCCTACTGAAGAGAGTAATTATGTTAGTCATAAATGTGCTAAGCAATTAGTGATCCCTGAATCAAATATCATTGAAACAAGTTTTATTGACACAAGTGACAAATAATACAACATAAACAATCTACAACTAAGTATTGGAGATTATACTTTTATCTCGCAATTCACTGTGAAAACCTTATTTTTCAATGATAGTGACATTTTTTTAGGTTCACCCTAGATGGAGACCCTAAGTTCTTTCATCCTAAATACAAAAAAGAAGTTTTTGACATTTTCATACAAAAAGAAACAATAACAATACAAGATGTTACATTGAAGCCAGATTCAGTGACCCCTGAAGCCATACAAGAAATCTCAAAATTAATTCTTAAAGAAAGTAAAAAGGCAATACAAAATATGCAAAGAGAAGTTGACAAGATCACCGCTAACAAAAATGAAGAAGTTTCTCGACTTAAAGACCATAGTGAAAAACTATTGACGCAAATTAAGAAGCTTAAGAAGAACAAGAAGTCATTAGAACAACTTATTGAGAAGGAAGCGTTGAATGTAGAAGTCCAAGCTGAAGAGAAAGGAATAAATTTCGACACAGTGAATATCACAACTCAAGAAGACAAGCTAGTCGAAGAAAATACACACTTAGATGTTGCAGTTAGACGATAAACATCCCAAGTGAAGGTTTTGTAACCAACTCAACAACATCCTCACCTAAAGTAAATCAGAATATTGCCTCGCACATGATAAAGGAAGGACAAACCAAAATAACTCCTTATCTATATCTGAATCACAAGAATAGACATCTTAATCAATTTATTAATCTGTATTACTCTGAACATGAACATAAAACTTATGTTCCAAAGATTACTAATGTCAGTACAATTCAGTCTTGTGATAACAATTCACACGAAATATCCAGTAACCACAAGATTCCACAGAAGATTAATTTAGGATGGTCAGATCCATTCTTCGTACGACAATTTTATATCACTCCAAGCATCATATCGTTTTGTTTCGACAAAGATGACAGTTTCGAGACAATAAGACATTCGAAGCAGAAAAAAGAGATCAAGCCTTTCATCAGTAAGATTTGAGGACAAAGCTTTTTGAGGAGGAAGGCAATATTATGAATAGAATATATCATAAATAATGATTAGTTAATTAGTAGTTAGGTTGAAGAGGCATGTCTAAATGAGACATGACTCTCCATGAAGAGACACCTACTTGGTATATAAGAAAGCCTCTCACTCTCATTGCATCATCATTCTTATTCATACATATAATATATATTATTGTATTTCAATGGAGATCTTTATATTCCAAGTGTTCTGGAGTATTTAACTTGAAGAACGAACTTTGTTTGTTCCACACAAGAGCATGAATGAATGCTTATTTATAGTCTACTGGAGGGCGTCAAATAGGTGCCACTCAGGGGCCAGGCCGACTTAATCATTGGAGAGCCGACTTGGACTTCCTATAGAGCTAAAAACAAAAATTTCAAAAATTCAACTTTTCTTTTGAGAAGGTCATGAAGAACATGCCTTGTATTTTTATTTTGACAAGTACATCAAGAACACGACTTTACAAAAAATATTTAATGTTACAAGTACATCAATGATAAAAATATTAATTATGAACACCGGGCCATAGCTACAAAATTTAACACTGTGTGCCACAACAATGTAGTTAGGGTGCTATAGGTGTATATATTTGGGCAAAGAAGCCTTAGAGGACAAAGCCTAAACCCTAGGTGGTTGGTCAAAAGGATTTGACACTTCATTTTGGCATAGTATAGTGATTGTAAGGGGCCATTTTCCCTAATACAGGAGCCCTATGGATTTTCTTGTTAATGGAATGATAAGAAAACAAGTTTGGGCATTAATTCTTGTGCACAATACATTGATCTAATTGATGGTACAATTTTCTCGTGCAAAAGCTTTTAAAGTTAGGTATTTTCAATGTGTTTATGTTTTCTAGCTAAATCATAGACAAGACTTGCGGTGCATGGAATTATAACATAACTGATAATTTTGCTCTCAACATTGCTAGTTACAATGGTGTACCTTGTCGACATGGTGAAAATGTGAATCTCTATGATGTGCCTAGTTTGAGGGTGAATCTTTTGTTAGTTTCCTTGCTAACACAAACTGGTAAAATTATCAAATTTTGGCCAAATCAATTCCTTCCTAAAGATCTCAGGAAAGGCAATTCAATTGTCATCAAAGCAGTTCTCAACTCAAAATATGGAGTATATAAGTTTGTGAATTCCTCTAACCAAATGCTAAACCAACTATTCTCATTGTGCGAAGCAACGATCGAAGCAAACTGTGGCATGAGCAACTCGGACATCTGAATTTTGAGTCTAAAGATAATGGCAACATAGAATATGGTTGTTGGTTTACAAACGGTTCTTCCACCTGATGGAATCTATAAAGGGTGTGTGCTAAGCAAACATCATAAGGCACCTTTTGACTCTGGCAAAGCATGGCATGCACAAAAACCACTGGAGCTTGTTCACTGTGATCTTTGTTGCATTAATAAGCCTTCATTGGCAGGTGTGAGGTATATTTTAACCCAGTGATGATAATATCGCCGATATTTCGGCGATATCGGCAAAAATCGCGATATTTTCAGATCGCCGATATATCGGCAGGCAAAAATCGCGATATTTTCGTGATTTGAAAATATCGCGCGAAATTCGAAATATCGGCGAAAAATCGGAAAATATCGCGCTAAATGGGAAAATATCGCCGGGAGGTTTTATGATTTATAACTATGCGATTTCGTTGTTAAATTTTCGTTGTTTTATTTCCCTGTTTGGCTGCCGACTCCCGAGGGTTTACCTGCGCCCACGACCGTCGACTATCTCCGCCGTCCGGTGCCCACGCCAGTGCCACGGCCCACGACCGTCGACTATCTCCAGTGCCACGGCCATCTTCGATAATCTCTGGAGTCTGGAGTCTGCACAGGTGAGTAACGAGTTTTAACTTTTAATACTTGTGTTCAAACTTCAAAGTTCAAACAGTAGGTCGAAAAACACTTACGATAAGTCACAGCACTCTGCTAAATCATCAAAATTCACCTTCACATCTATCTGGAAGTAAAAGGACTGGACTTTGGCTTGATTATAGTCCACGACTCCACATTACATGACAAAATTACAGACAGTATAAACCCTCTGTACTAACACCAACAGCCATATTGTTTACCTCTTTCTGCTGATCCATATAGGTTGAAAAAATATTCCTTAAATTGCTGCCTCAACCAAAATATAGACAGGTCCAAATGATGATGTACGCAATATTCTTTCTATGGATTTTGCAGGGTGAAACAATGTTCTCTGCGTGCTGGAAATTATGCATCAGCATTGTGAGTTTATACACAATGGTATTACCCTTCTGCTGCTGTAGATGAGTTATCAAAACAAAAATGTGTTCCCAAGCTGGTGTAAATAAAGCATCGAAACTTCATATGCTGAGAATAGACTGCCATGTCAATAATCCATCATGCTTTTCTACAGGCTTAACAGCTAGATGGATCAAACTGCAGAATAAGGATCCTCTAGATTAACTAAGTGCCTGATATCTCGATCTTGCACATATCTTTTGGCCTTGCTGAAGCCTGAAACTATTTCTGGGTCATCCAAAACTTGATGAAGGAAACCTTTAACAGAAACTCTGCTTAGTCTTTAACCAAAGTCCATCTTGTAATACTAGAAAAAGTACCTCAAATGACATGCATTTTGAGGGGTAACAGAATGCATTTGTAATATTTTATTATTTTCTATTGGCTAATAGAATCTCCTTCTTCCCCCTCCCACGTTTACTTGTGTTGATTTAATGTCTCTTTCTATGATATTTTGTGTTCATTAAATTTTGCAAGTAAATATAGAAGGGATTTTGCATTGCCTTAGAGATGAGATATGGGGTTTTGTTTCTTGTAAAGTAGAGCTATTTTTGCTCGTCTTTCACCGGAATAGCAAACATGAACTTGGACCTGAGAAACACTTAAAAACTCAGAGAAATTGACAACCTGAAAAACTTGGAAAAAAATTGCAGATATCCAAGACATTGATGCAAATGAATGTACAACATATGTGTACATTGCTGCAATATCTTAATTTTTCAGGGTTAAAGACCAGAACTTTTCATTCAGCTGGAGGTTGAAAATTGAAATCAAACCCAAAGCAATTCAAGCCCTGTCTATGTAATTAAAATTTTAAATTATTAATTGACTTATCACTTATGCATTCTTTGTTATTAACTTATTTGAATTTTGTAATTTAGTATTATACTATTACAGTTAATTATTAATTTATTATTTATTAAGTTACTAATTCCAATTTTTTTTTGGTGCTATAGGTTTCCTTTTGAGTTAGCCCACTACAATTACAAATATGCCGAAAGCCTTGGACCCATTTTGGGAGTATGGGACCCCTGATGGTGTGAGTCGGGCAAATCTATCATGCAAATTGTGTGGGGCTACGATGACAGGCGGGGTTACGCGATTGAAATACCATCTCGCTAAACTACCTGGACATGATGTTGGGCTTTGTACAGTTTCTAGTCCGGAGCTTGTACGAAAAGCTCTTGAGGCAATTGAAGAAAAGGACAGAAAGAAGGAAGAGGCGAAAAGAAACAAAGCTGAACGTGCAGGTAGATCTTTCGGGATACCTTCTCCTGATTTTGGTGTTGAGGATACTGGATTTGGGCCTAGTGGGAGGGGCTCCACAACTGACACACCATCACATGGTACTCCTAGTGTAAGTGCAAGGTCATCATTTTTTGTTCCACGAACAGGACCTGGAGCACAACCTGGCATAAAATCGCTTTATAAAAAGAAGGAGAAGCAAGAAGCAGATAGACTCATGGGGAGGGTTATTTTTTGGAGCGACTTACCTCTCACCATCACAAAAACCAATCCATATTGGCAGCCAATGTGTGATGCTATTGCTGTTGTGGGCCCAGGGTACAAAAGTGCCACATATGAGGAGTTGCGGGGGCCAATTCTTCAAGCAGAAAAACAGGACATCAACTCTAGATTGGCGGAGTTGAAAAAGACATGGGAAGCCCCTGGATGCACAGTGATGTCCGATGGTTGGA
>APFE031139328.1:201198-244491 GCA_000404065.3 Pinus taeda | reverse complement strand
AGTCGAATATTATTAGCTCTTAATAATATTTGGACTATAAACATTATCTTATCCTCTTGGAGCACTTCAGTTCGAGCTACGGATGTGGCACATGCAACTACCAGAAGGAAATATGCTTTTCTTATGGGTTAGTTGAGCTATTGCATGAAGGACTTCAGTTAGAACTTCAATGATTGAGTTCTATGGAGTTGAATGAGGAGTTGATGGAGTTGTGTTCAGTTTGATGTAGTTGAACTAGTTGTATTTAGTCTAACTGACAAATAGACTAAGTGTTGAGTGGTGTGAATTAGTTATTAATTAATTCACTAATTATTAACTCATAAAGCAACTGAAGAATACATCAGTTAACTCAATGCATGGATAGTTCAGTGGAGACAAGTGTTAGAGGTGAGTGAAAGGGCAAGACATCTGTCAGTTGTGACTATAGTTGTGCATGTGATTTACACAATCAATGGACTGAGTATTGCCAATAAGGATTGCGTGGTATATCCAAGGGAAATATGAATTTGGATCATTCTCATCTATTCTCATGCAGGATTGTGCAGTGGATGCAGGTAAGCAGCGGAGGAGATTTGAGCCAGTGATTGATTCAGATCTGAGCTAATTTGTGTGTAACAAGTGGAGATAGTACTGAGTACTTGCGAGGAGTATTGTACTATGTATTGTCACATGTTCTCAATCAATATAATATACAGATAGTTTGGGGTTTTTAGCGAGATGCTTTCCCCAGTGATATAATGTGTTGATATGTGTGATTGATGCTTTATGTGTGCATGCAATTGTTTCTAATTTCGCAAATTGATGATCAATAGTAGAGGAGGTTATGTATTATGCATGCATTTCGCAATAGTGTATAATCAGGATAATCTTTGTGAATAAGTGTCATATTATTCAAAATTTCTACAAATAATGCATCAGGAGATGATGGCATTATAGACTTTAGCTAGTATCTGGAAAGCAACAGATGAAGACAATGGGGGATGTTCTGATATATCAACTAGGAAGAAAATCAAATGATCGTCAGAAGGATCTACTACACCCAAAGCAGTTATTAGAGCTTTCTTTAGAGATGGGCATGACTAGAGGACATCCAGCATTGACATCACAGCAGGTGATTGTGCCAAGTCGTCTACTATATTGTATGTATGGGCAGATCGATTAGAAGCCGCATTAGAATGTAATGGTCCCTTTGGGATCTTTGGAAAGGCCTCAACTTTAGGTTGAGGGATCTGTAATAGACCATTTGGTGTCGTAAGAGGCTCAGCAGATGCTTTGGTATTGGATTTAGTGGCAGATGAAGTCGATGGCTTGTCATATTAACGTGACCAAGTTTGCAAGTTGTTATCGAAGGGATTAACCTCATCATATTTCATCATAAGGATATGGTAGTCACTAGGACTAGAAGGTTGCGGGCGATGGGCTGCTTGACCAGGCTAAGGTTGAGCAGCAACAAATCCTTGCTGAGGGAAAGGATTTGTGAGCACTGTTGGTTGAGATGGCGTGGGATTCTGAGGTGATTGTTGACCTCTAGAAGTTGCTTGAGCTTCCCACATTTGATGCATCTCGGATAAGAGAGAACACTCATGTATAATGGCCATGCACACCACAACATGCACAAGGCTTGTTTGTACGAATAGCATTGTTCTTCTTTGGCTGGCTTGTTGAAAATGGCAATAAGAAATGCTAAAAATAGCATTGCTATAAATAGCAGTTCGGGTACAATTGTTGGACATAGAAACAAGGAATGAAAAATGGAAGTGCTAAAAATAGCATTGCTATAAATAGCATTTCGAGAGGGATTCCAATTTTAGTTAGTCCCTGAACTAAAATTGAGAAGTAAAATTCGAATTTGATCTTAGTAGTTGTTTGTAAAATAATTGATTAATTCTTATTGAGTTAATTAATTGTAGGAGATCAAACTTGAAGTCTATGTGAAGACATGCAACAATTTCTCCATTTATTGAGGAAGTTACCCCTTGATTAAAGGATATCAGGATGAGTTGTACTTTGATTTGCAATTAGTTAGTTGAGTTAAGTGCATTAAGTCCAGTAGATTAGTTCCAACAATTTGTTGAATTAATTGTGAGTTCATTTAGTTAATGCATGCATGCATGTAACTACTGCACTTCATATAACTGATTATTCTCTCATAAATAACTCATGCATGTCAATTCAGTCAAAGACCCAGTTGAGATTAGAGGAAGTGACAGTGTACTATCAGTTGGAGGATTTTTCCTATATAGGAAACTCATCAATGTAAAAGGAATTCTCTCCTTCAGGTTTGTGAAATTACTATAGAGGTCAGAGCAGTGTGTGAGGGATTATTACACATAGGTGGCAGCTTGAGGACCCTAGAGAAACTATGCAAGGAAATAGGAGGCTTGGGGGGCAGAGGAGAAGGTTTGTGAGAGGCCTTTGACTGTCTATGAGCAGCAGAGGGATTATAATGAGAGTTGGTTGGCTTCCAAGCTAAGGCTTTGTGAAATTCTGTGACTATTTTGCACTTGTATGATAATACAGAGATTGGGGTATTAGGTTGAGGCTTTCCTCGGGTTATTTCTTCTGTGTTATGTGTGATTGATTTCTCATTCTCAGTTATATGTGTTCTCTTGATCTTGCTCAATTTGATTAAGCTTCTGCAAAGTGTTGTAGAAGTAGATCTTGTATTGTGTTTTAGTATATTTCATAGCCTGTTGATCTACAGTGGGAATTTCTACATGGTATCAGTGCAAAGGTGATCAAAGCAGTGAACAGTATACGAAGAAGAAAATTCAAAGTAAAACAAAAATTCGGTCGCGCATTTGCAGAGTAGATATGAAATTTTTTTGTGCAAACATTTTAGAAACAAATAGAAGATCTGGATTCCTTGCAGAATAATACCCAAATTCAAAAAAAAAAATCGGTTCAATCGGAGTTCGAATGAGGGAGATATCGTTGATTTAAAATCAGCTCTTTTTCTAGAAAATTTCATGACGATGGGAAAGATGAAACAGATTGGTGCATGAGTCAAGAACCTGTACATTCTTGAGGTTCAAGACGCATGCAAAGCCTTAAGGAGCAAGGCAAATGTTGGATACTTGGTGGTTGAGAAGGAGATTACATTACCTCTCAACATGCAGCGCTAGAAGAAGTCTCAGACAATTGTGGAGGAGCCACAATTGGTGAAGCGGCTTTAGGAGGTTGCAGAGTAGCCACAACTAGAGAATTCGAGAGAAGACTGAGTGGAGGCATCCACTCATGTAGAGATCTCTAGTAGGGGGGAATTTCGAGCCAAGTGGGCAGAGGGATCACATGCATCCATACCTCTAAATATATGTGGAATGGCAGTCCCAAGAAGGCTAGAATAGGGGAAAGATCATTGAGGTACCCAACCTCTTTGATTAGACCTTGCTACAGGAGCCCCGATGAGGAGTAGCAGGACTGGCTGAGTGGGTAGAGACAGATGCAAATGGAGCGGTAGAGAGAGCTACAGTGCAGGAATCCCAAGACAGCGGAGAGCTAGTAGGTTGCAACAATGTGAGAGGCACACGAGTGTGGCACCAATGCAGGAAGGCACAAAGAGGTGTGCAATGGTGTGAAATACATGGAGTGTTGCAATATCTCAAAGGTCAGAGATGGAGCACTTATCAGCGACATATGGAACTGCAGCATTAGAGAATGTTTCTAGCCCAACAAAGAGGTCAGTTGGGAGTATTTTTTGTTTCTAGAGTTGCTAGAGCCATAACACTTGGGAGAAGTGTTGCATGTAGAACATTCCAAAGGTTCAAGATTGGGTTTGAGTTGAATGTCTTTCTTGTTGAGAGGGAATGCTGAAAATGGCAACAAGAAATGCTAAAAATAGAATTGCTATAAATAGTAGTTCGGGTACCAGTGTTGGACATAGCAACAAGGAATGAAAAATGGAAGTGATAAAAATAACATTGCTATAAATAGCATTTCAGGATGGATTCAAATTTTAGTTAGTCCCTGAACTAAAATTGAGAATTAAAATTTGAATTTGATCTTAGCAGTTGTTTGTAAAATAATTAATTAATTCATCTTGAGTTAATTAGTTATAGGAAATCAAACATGAAGTCTATGTGAAGACATGCAACAATTTCTCCATTGATTGAGGAAGTTATCCCTTTATTAAAGGAGATCCTGATGAATTGTACTTTGAGTTGTAATTAGTTAGCTCAGTTAACTAAGTTAAGTCTAGTTAGATTAGTTCCAATAGTTTGTTGAACTAATTGTGAGTTCAGTTAGTTAATGCATGCATGCATGTAACTGCAGCACTTCATATAACTAAATATTCTCTCATAAATAACTCATGCATGTCAGTTCAGTCAAAGACCTAATTGAGATCAGAGGAAAGGACAATGTACTATTAGTTGGAGGATTTTTCCTATATAGGAAACTCATCCATGCAGAAGGAATTATCTCCTTCAAGTTTGTGCAGTTACTATAGAGGTCAGAGTAGTGTGTGAGGGATTATTACACACAGGTGGTAGCTTGAGGACCTAGGAGAAACTGCACAAGGAAATAGGAGGCTTGGAGGGCAGAGGAGAAGATTTGTGAGAGGCCTTTGACTGTCTATGAGCAGCAGAGGGATTATAATGGGAGCTGGTTGGCTTCAAAGCTAAGGCTTTGTGTAATTTTGTGACTATTTTCCACTTGTATGGTAATACAGAGATTGGGGTTTTAGGCTGAGGCTTTCCCCTAGTTATTTCTTCTGTGTTATGTGTGATTGTTTTCTCATTCTCAGTTATATGTGTTCTCTTGATCTTGTTCAATTCGATTAAGCTTCCGCAAAGTGTTGTAGAAGTAGATCATGTATTGTGTTTTAGTATATTGCATAATCTGTTGATCTATAGTGGAAATTTCTACATGTCTACCCTATTGTTGGTTGTTGGTGTTAGGCTGGTTCCCCTGGGGTCCACTAGGTTGATTACCTTGATTACCGTGGTTACCCTTGTTACCCTTCCCCTTATTCTTTTTCTTTGAATTTTGGGGAGTGATCACATTTTGCTATGCAAAAACCTGACCCTAAGGGGGAGGTCACTGTTGGGCTGAGGATGCATGGGAGGCTACACCCTCAATGCTTGAGGGGCTGGAGCAATCAGTTGTGGATAAGAAGGATTAACAGTTTGATAGACAAGTTGGGGCAATGAAAACATGTTGCTAGTAGGAGGGGCATAAGTGTTTGATGGGCCTCTAAATTAGACATAAATTAAGACACATGCCTCTAATTTAAAACATAAATTAAGGCCTATGACCATCCTTCAGCACATTAAACCTCTCTTTTTGCATTAGATAATTTATTTTTAACTTTAATATATTCATTAGGAAAGTTTATCAATAATTGAAAATTTGCGCCTAATATTATTGATTTTTTGTGGAATATTATGAGAATATTAGGCAGATTATGAAGAGTTGGAGGAGGAGATAATTTAAGGACTTGTTCCCTACTACTGGAGGATCAATAATAAATAATAAATCAACAATATATTATGGAATTATGGCACAAAGTGTGGAACTCCATTGATTGAGAAAATCTAGGAATCTGTTCCACTAATCAAGGGAGCAGATCCACTAATCAAGGGAGAAGATCCACTAATCAAGGGATTTCATTGGGGAAAGCTTCCTCCATTCATGGGGAATGATTCTTAATCATTTTTTACAAGTACCAAGTCAATTTTTCCTCTAAAAAATGATTGAGAAAATCTAGGAATGTGTTCCCTGCCATTTAATGCAAATTCTTAGTATTGCAGACTAAATCCACTAATCAAGGGATTTTGGTGGGGAAAGCTTCCTCCATTCATGGGGAATGATTCCTAATCATTTTGTATAAGTACCAAGTCGAATTTTCCTCTAGGGGATAGATTTTCATTAGTGTTATTGTGGAGAGAGCTTGTATTTTTGCAGCTCCATTGTATTTTCTTGCAGGGATGTAATTCTATTGCTGAAAATAATGAAGATTGGTGTCATGTTCAGCTTCTAAATCTTATTCTTTTCCATAGGTCTATGAGTTTCCTTGGGTTTGACCATCACAAGAACCTTAGAGCCCTTTTGTATCATTTTATTTCCTTCTTTTCACTTCTTATTCACATGCATCTCTTGTTTTTATTTATTTCTATTTCTGCATTTAGTATTAATGATTTCTTGTTGTAAGATTGAGTCAAATGGTTGATGTAAGTTCTTTTGTAGGATAAAAAGCATTATTTCATACTTGGAAAAGCTTTTGAATTTCATAATAATCATTCAGTTGCTTTGATTAGTCTTCTTATTCCCAAATCTAGATTATTGGACCTCCTTTTTAGCAAAGAACAGTAAATTTCTGCTATTTTCTGGAGCATGCTAATGAGCTTCAATCAAATTAACTCTACTTGCATCAGATCACAAAAACACTAGTTCATAACAAAAATCACCCCATTGTATTTGCACTTGATTTGGTTAAGCATATTTTAGATTTATTAGCTCACTAGTTCTTGAATTTCTAGATTTCTGACTAGTAATGTTTTTTATTTTTTTTGCATGTGTTAGCAGAGATCTTTTTTAATGATTCCACTTGGAATATGGACCTAAGAAATCCTATTTAATAAAAAAAATTGTCCCATCCAATTTGGATTTGATTTGCTTGGTCATTAAACCTCACCAATTTAATCATTTTACAAAGAAACTTTTCCAAGCTTTTTGAGCAAATCCATCAATCTCCCAACTTTGGTTTTGAGTTCTGAGTGATCCAGGGCATTTTCTCATTCCATTCCACCCATCACACACCTTTCCTTGGCCTCCCATCATCTCCAAAACCTCACATTTTTCTCTCAGTTGTATCATATAGGTCCACTGTAATTCCTATAGGATCATCCTGTAGGCTTCTAGTACATCCTGTAGGTTTTCTTGGCATGGCATGTTTTGAGGTTGAATTGAGGGAAAACCTCTAAGAAGTCACCAAAAGACTCCCAAGGGTCTCCCAAACCATCCAACCATCTCCTAACCCTTGCGGCCATCCTCCAACATCCTTAATTCACCTACCACATCACCAAAAGAAATTATATTGCATACTTGATTTTGCATGAAAGGACAAAAAGACAAAAACATATTTATTTCATTCCCTTCACTTGGACATTAGTGATGTTTGATGCTTCTTACTTCCATGTTTAAATAGTAGCATTTGGTTCATGATAATTTAACATTATTGCAAAGCATAGTTTCTTGGCAATTAATTAGGAAATAGTGTGATTTAGCATTGAATTTCCCTCTATTTCCTTGTACTTTCTGTCTTGCAATAGGTTAAGGTTCCATTTTAAACATTTCATTTTCTGCAATTAGTTTAGGATTTGACTTCAGTACATGGACTCCATTACATCATGACAACAAAGGAATGACACATTGTATGCCACACATATAGTGTCAACGCCTCTTAAGTTTGTACGAACCCCGAGTTTATAATTAAAGTCTGTAGTCTTGGGAGTTGCAACATTCTTGTTGAAATACTAAGGCTCATCACTTTTTGGCACCATTTCCTAGGAGGTGTCAAAGTATGCATTGTTTTATTCCCTAGTTGATTCATTTCTTTTTTATTTTTGGAAAAACAAAAAAATACTTTCATTAGTCATTTTTAATTTCAAAAGTAGAAATTTGCATTTCATTATAGTTTTCATTCAATCATAAAAAACAAAAACAAAATTCTCCAATGCCAACCCACCCCCCATTTGATCACATGGTGCAGTAAGAGCCATATCACCATTCACTTTTGCAGGTAGAAGAAGAAGATGCCAAAAAATGTAGAAGAAATTGATGGCAATGATAACAACGAGGAAGATCCTATCAGATTTCCCATTCAAGATACTGATGGAAGTGTGCACATGAAGAACATCCCTCCATCTTTTCTTCCAAAATTTCATGGTCTAAGGTCAATGGATCCGGAAACCTTTCTCTTTGAATTTGAGATTATTTGTATATCTTATGGTTACTAATTAGAAACTCAAAAATTGAGATTATTTTCGACAACATTGAAGGATAGATCTCTTAAATGGTTCATGAGTTTAGGGACTCATTCAATAAGATCATGGAATGATATACAAAAGATATTCCTAGAAAAATATAAATATCATGATCTTAAAGAAGAAATATTTAGAATGATTCAAAGAGAAGATGAGAGTTTGGAGGATCTAATAGAGAGGTTCATGTATAATCTTAAGAGGTCAAAACTACATCATTTAGGATCCGACACACTAAAACCCTCTTACTTAGAACAATTAGGGATGAGTGGATTGATCTCCTTAATCTCATAAGTGGAGGTGAAATATATCAATTATCATTTGAGGAAATTTGTGAAACATGCAAACACATATCAAGAGGAAAAACAAGAGTAGGTAAATCAACATCAAGATCGGTAGGTCAAGCTAAAATGGGAAATTTGTTTGATGATTTTAAAACAAAAATTCTTAGCAATCTAACAAAACAAGTAAAAATGTTAAGAATGCAAGATGAAGGAAAAGAAAATGTTGATATTTGTGTTGCAAAATCACATGATGTTAAACATTGTCCATCATTACCAAGGTTGAAGGAAGTTCACCAAGATAACAATGGAGCAAGTCAATTGCCAATGCAACAATGTTATGTAGCTCCAAGAGAACCATGACAGCCTATTCAGCCTAATATAATGCAAGAGCATAATTCCCAATTTCAAGGTTATGCATATCCACCTCATTGTAATTGGAACACACTCTTTCCTTGGTAACATTGGCCATCTCAACCGCAAAACCAATCTTGGCAACAAAGTTGGCAAGGAACTTATGGGAGCCATCCACAATATCCTCAATATTTTCCTCAATTTCCTCCATACCCAACTCCATGTTATCCCTACCATTCACCTCCACCACAACCACAACCCCATCCACGTCCATCTCAAATATACACTTCCACTCAACTACCTCTGCCACCATTTCCAAACCCACACATCGAAGTAGCTCAGCCCACTAACAATGCTAAGGTACAACACTTCCAAACAACTCCTCTTGAGCTCAAGGGTATTCACCATAGCTCAGGAAGAGTATTGCAAAAAAGAGATTATATTGATATCATTGAAGGACCACATCCAGAAGAATAAGATTCAAAAGAGAAGATCAAAGAACCATGGGCTACATTTGATGAAAAGTAGACAGCAAAATCAGAGAGTGAGAAAGCTCCCTCATGGTTACCATAAAATCCTCCATGTATTCAAGAGATCAATCATCAAAAAGAGGAAGATTTGAAGGTCATGGTATAAGAAGACATGAAGAATGATCCAGATCAACAAAAGGACCAAGGGCATCACAATTATGTTGAAATATGGTTCCAAATAGTCACTAAGTTGCAGCATCACTCTCTTCCTCAACTATGTTTGATCCTTTCAAAGGCAAATCATTTGGTCTCTGAAATCCAGGTACATGTCAAAGCATAAATTTCAAGCCTCCACATCATTTTTTCTGTCATCTTGATGTGCACATGGCTCCATTAGAAGTATTCTTATACTTGAAAGTGATTTTTTTTTTTAACTGGGGTAGGGTAGAGGAGAAAAAAATAAAAAATTCTAAGTTGAAAACCTCCTTGGAGGCGCCTCAAATTGGCTCATTTATTGAAAACATCCTTGGAGGCGTCTTAAATTGGCTCATTGATTGAAAACCTCCATGAGGCGGTCAATGGGTTGAAAAAAAAAAAAAATCCTAGGTGAAAACCTCCTTTGAAGCACCTAGGCAGACCTACTAGTTGAAAACATCATTGAGGTGGCTAGTAAGCCTAAAAGAAAAAAAATAAAAGAGGCATTGCTCCATGCATGCATGTACTCTCCAACATCTACAAGAAACAAGAACAAGTTGGTACCAAAAGGAAAATTAGTCAAGCCTAGTCAAAAGAAGTCAAATTTTGACTTTCTCCTACTTCACTAAAATGCTCCAACAAGGCCAAGGTCATGCCAATCCATCACCCCCATCTATTTTCACCATCCACCCATCATTCTCAATCTTCTACCACTCAGTTTCCTTGTTTTCCTAAAAAACTATAGGATGCTCCATTTTACTACAGGATACAAAAATACATAGAGAATAATTTTTTATTTTTTTTCCATAACTTGAAAACCATGCACCAATTTTCCAAGTTGTTTAAAGGGGAGATGCATATGGATGATGGTAACATGCTCAACCAATTTCAGCAGATTCTAGTGCACGATTTCCAATAAATTTCCCTCCATCACATTCAGCCATTTTTGCATCTTCTCAATATGCGTGCATCCATTTAAAAAGTTGTTTCATGGAGAGATGCATATGGATGATGGTAAGACACCCAAGCAATTTCAGCAAATTCCAGTGCAAGGTTTCCAAGAAATCGACCTCCATCACCTTCAACCATCTTTTGTTGTTCTCAAGATCCATGCATCCATTGACCAAAATGTTTCTATGAGGAGGTGCATAATAATGATGGAAACATGCTCAAAAAAATTTAGCTCAATCCAGTCTACCATTTGGGAGATATGGACAAAACAAGTTTTTGTCTTGTAAACATACAAGATACAAAACATCACCTACAAGATTGACAGTGAGCAGTTTTAAAGGAGATCCAGAGGTCAAAGAAGATCTTTCAGAGCTTAGCAATAGCATTAGGATCATCAGCATCACCATCCAACACCTGCACATCAATATCAACTCAGCAGTAGCATGCATGTCTCTCCAACAACCATCAGGTAGGTACGGGTATGCAATATTCTTGACCTCTTCTCTTGAGCATATTATAGTTAGAAATTTGTTGTCAATGCATGAGAGATGAAGTTTTATAAGCTAAGGATTGGTCAGCAGTCTCATCTGTCTTTAGCTAGTTAATTACAACTCACTCCTTCACTCATGCAATGTTGAAAAGTCAAATTATGAAGGGTGATGATTTAAGGTATTAGGACAGCAATTAAAAGAAGACATTTTTACAAAGGCCAAGATCAACACAGCACTCCAAGCCCTCCATCCACTTCATATTCACTATGTATTCATCATTCATCCATCCCATTCCATTCCTAAAAAAAAAAAAAAGGAGTGTCCTCTCCATTTTCATGAAATTTCCATTTGCAGGTCAGCAAGAAGGACAATCAAAAAGCAAAGGAGGATCACAAAGAGACCACTATCACTCACATTTTTATTTTACCACTCATTACCATTCATTCCTCCACCATTTCTGTCATTTTTTTCACTCCTTTACTTTAGTTTACAAAGGGATTGTGTTTTCTTCAGGATGATCCTGTAGGAATTAGAAAGACCCAGAAATCCTACAGGAGGAAGTCCTAAGGCAAATAAATGGTGGAACAAGGTAGCAAAATGTTGATAAGGGTGTGGAAGACCTTGCCAAACTAAAAAAATAATCAAGAACTATCTTGAATAAGGGGAAAAAGGCAAACTAATTGTCTCAAGAAATAAGGATTTTTCTTTGCACAAGTATGTTTTTTTGGCTTGTACTTGCAAAACTTACATCCAAGATTCCTAATGCACAAGAGAGAGACCACTAGGGCCATGGATGAGGCACAATGAGGTCACTAAGTTGCTCAGAGGATAAGAAACACTTTTAGCAGGGGGCATGATCAGCCTCTAAATTAGACATAAATTAATGCCCATGTCTCTAATTTAAAACATAAATTAAGGCCTATGACCATCCTTTAGCACATTAAACCTTTCTTTTTGCATCAATAATTTGTTTTTAACTTTAATATGTTCATTAGGAATGGTTATGAATATTGAATAGTTGTGCCTAATATTATTCATTTTTTATGGAATATTATGAGAATATTGGGCAGATTATGAAGAGTTGGAGGAGGAGATAATTTAGGGACTTGTTCCCTACTACTGGAGGATCAATAATAAATAATAAGTCAACAAGATATTATGGAATTATGGCACAAATTGTGGAACTCCAATGATTGAGAAAATCTAGGAATGTGTTCCACTAATCAAGGGATTTCGGTGAGGAAGCTTCCTCCATTCATGGGGAATGATTCTTAGTCATTTTGTATAAGTACCAAGTTGAATTTGTCTCTAGGGAATGATTGAGAAAATCTAGGAATGTGTTCCCTACCATTTAATACAAATTCCTAGTATTGGGGACTAGATCCACTAATCAAGGGATTTTGGTGGGGAAAGCTTCCTCCATTCATGGGGAATGATTCCTAATCATTTTGTATAAGTACCAAGTCGAATTTGCCTCTAGGGGATAGATCTTCATTAGTGTTATTGTGGAGAGGGCTTGTATTTTTGTAGCTCCATTGTATTTTCTTACAGGGATGTAATTCTATTGCTGAAAATAATGAAGATTGGTGTCATGTTCAGCGTCTAAATATTATTCTCTTCCATAGGTCTATGAGTTTCCTTGGTCTTGACCATCACAAGAACCTTAGAGCCCTTTTGTATCATTTTTATTTCCTTCTTTTCACTTCTTATTCACATGCATCTCTTGTTTTTATTTCTTTTTATTTCTGCATTTAGTATTAATGATTTCTTATTGTAGGATTGAGTTAAATGGTTGATGTAAGTTCTTTTGTAAGATCACGGGAATTATTTAATCCTTGGAAAAGCTTTGGAAGTTCATAATAATCATTAAGTTGCTTGGAAATTAGTCCTCTTATTCCCAAATCTCGATTGTTGGACCTCCTTTTTAGTGAAGAACAATAAATTTCTGCTATTTTTTAGAGCATGCTAACAAGTTTCAATCAAATTATTTCCACTTGCATCAGATCAAAAAAACATTCTAGTTCATAACAAAAATTACCCCATTGCATTTGCACTTGATTTGGTTAAGCATTTTTTAGATTTACTAGCTCATTAGTTCTCGAATTTCTAGAGCTTCGACTAATAATGTTTTTTATTTTTTTTTGCGTGGGTTAGCAAAGATATTTTTTAATGATTCGACTTGGAATAGGGACCTAAGACATCCTATTTTATAAAAAAAATTGTCCCATCCAATTTGGATTTGATTTTCTTGGTCGTTAAACCCTCACCAATTTCATTATTTCACAAGGAAACTTCTCCAAGCTTTTTGAGCAAATCCATCCATCTCCCAACTTTTGTTTTGAGTTCTATGTGATCCTAGGAATTTTATCACTCCATTCCACTCATCTCACAACTTTGGTTTTGAGTTCCAAGTGATCCAATGCATTTTATCACTGCAATATTTTTGAGCAAATCCATCCATCTCTTAGATAACCAACCTCCCTCTCCACATAAAAAGGTTGAGGAAGACAGAGAGGAAAACAACCTAAAAGTAAATCCACCCTTTCCTGAAATATTAGCCCAAGCACTCCAGCCTACCCCAAAAGAAACCGAACTTCTGGGAGAATTAAAAAACCTATGTGTAAAGATTCCCCTTCTCCAGGCAATCAAAGATGTTCCTATTTATAATAAATTGATTAAGGAGAAGTGCATCCAGGAAGAAGAAAAAGAGATGCTCCTACCACTAATGTCATTGGGTAGTTATCTGACTTAATGATGGGGCAGATAATATGTCCAAAATACTTAGACCCTAGAAGCCCTGTAGTTGATGTGCACATCAATGGCACCATTGTCCCACACACTTTGATTGATATTGGGGCTACCATTAATGTGAAGACCAAAGACACCATGCTCAATCTTAACCTCCAAGGGTCATTAAGGAAGACCACAACAGTGTTGTAGCTTGTAGACCATTCCACAGTCACCCTTGAGGGGATTGTGGAGGAAGTGATGGTCTCCATTGATTCCTGAGAGTACCCTGCATATTTCCTAGTTCTATAGCCTAAGGCTAAGCTTACTAGTTACCCTCTCATCCTTGGGAAGCCATGGTTGGCCAGAGTTGATGCCTACATTAGCTGCAGAGCTGGGAGTATGACCATCAATAATGGGCATATGTCCAAACAATTAGTCATATACCCTCCTTCTCAACCCTCTCTAGAACATGTTTTACTTTTATGGTTGGAGGAGGAGGAAGAATATGAGCTTTATTTTGCCCAACTTTATACTTTAGAAGCCATCATAGGAGGAGGACAGCAAGATGAGGATGATTTAATTGAACACCTGCTCCAAAGTCTAACTCCTAGCTCATTGCCATTAGAAGAAGAAGTAAAAGGAACATTGAACAATCATCAAATTAACTTATTCTTGGATGATTCCAACCCAATCTGAGTCAAAACCATAGAATTTGGCCCAGAGAGAACCTTGAAGATTAATCCCTTTTCATATTCATGTTGATGCCTCACATAAAGCCATAGGAGTAGCCTTAGGTCAGGTAGAAGAGAAATTGACTTACGCCATCTATTTTACCAGCAAAAACTTGTCAAAGGCTAAGCTAAACTATAACGTGACAGCAAAGGAACTCCTGGCTATTGTGCATTCATTGAACAAGTTTAGGCATTACATTGTAGGCTATTAGGCATTTGTGCATACTGATCATGTTGCAATTAAATATTTAATGAACAAACCAGATGTAAATGCTAGAATCATAAGATGGTTACTTGTATTACAACAATTTGATTTAACTATCATTGATAAGCTTGGTAAGGAAAATGTTGTTGTTGACTTTCTATCTAGAATGAATCTGCCTGCAGGTGAAGAAGGAATGGTGGATGATCAGTTACCAAATGAACATTTGTTTTCTATTTCAGTGCTCTCCCCATGGTTTGTTGATATAGCAAACTATCTGGTGCCAACACAATTCCCACCAAAACCTACCCTCTAGAGAAAATAGCAAGATAATCAAGAAAAGTGCCCCCTTCACCTGGATTGGGGGCAATCTATTCAAACTTGGCCTAGATAAAATCTTAAGAATGTGTGTAAGAGAAGAGGAAGTCTTTGACATCCTTCTGACTTGTCATTATGGACCTTGTGGAGGTCACTTTGTAGCAAAGAGGACAGCATTCAAAGTTTTGCAAGTAGGCTATTATTGGCCTACTCTTCATCAGGATGTGAAGAAGTATGTTAGTTAGTGTGATCAGTGCCAAAGGATGGGAAATCCAACTCCAAGGGATGAAATGCCCCTACAACCTCAAGTGACTTTTGAGCCATTTGAAAAGTGCAGCATGGACTTCATTGGGCCTATCAACCCTCCTTCAAAGAAAAAAAACACATCATTGTGTGCATTGATTATCTAACTAAGTGGGTTGAAACCAAAGAAATCAAGGCATCAACATAAGAAAAGGTGGTTGATTTCCTAAGGGAGAATATATTCTACAAACTTGGGTGCCCTAGAGAACTAGTCACAAACCAAGGCAGCCAGTTCACCTCCAGCATGATTGAAGGATTGCTCAAGCATCACAAAATCAAGCATAGGACCTCCACTCCTTATCATCCACAAGCTAATGGGCAAGTGGAGGTGAGAAACAGAGCACTAGAAAACATCCTAACCAATGTAGTGAACAACAGCAAAAATGATTGGGCAGAGAGACTAGTTGAGGCCACCCGGGCCTATAATACAACATGGAAGACCACCACTGGGTTTACACCCTATGAGCTGGTCTACGGGAAAAATGTTTTGCTATCCATTGAAATTTGAATATAACACATTGAGGATGGTAGCTCAACTAGATTTGGACCTCAGCCATGCACAGAGAGAGAGATTGTTCCATTTGAATGGCTTGGATGAATTCAGAATGCAGGCCCTCCTTCATATAGAGATAGTTCAGCTTCATAAGAAGATCTAGATGACAAGCATATTAAGGAGAAGCTATTTCAAGAAGGATATTGGGCCTTATTATATTATTCAAGATACAAATACTTCAAGGGCAAGCTAAGGACCATATGGCTCGGACCATTTGTGGTGGAAAGATGCCATGACAATGGTCCAGTGCAGATTAGAACTATAGATGAAGAAGCCATTCCATTACTAGTTAATGGGCACAGACTGAAAATGTACAAGAGGCATTTATCTAAATAAGAGTTCATTGATAGGATCAATAAGACAGTGATGATGGTGGAGCAATTTTCACCTCCTCCCTCATCAGGTCACTGAAAAAGAAAAAACAGAATAAGGATTCAAGTGAAACCCTCCATGAGGTGCATCAGCCCCATCTTTGGGTTGAAAACCTCCATGAGGCGGCCCAAGGATGAGAAAAATGAAAAGAAAAAGAAGATCCCTGGGTAAATACCTTCCTTGAGGTGCCCAGGGCAAATATCTAGGGTGAAACCCTCTCTGAGGCAGCCTAGGTGTTTAAAAAAAAAACAAAGAAATATAATAAGAGAAAAAGAAAAAAAACATAATTGTTATTTGCAAGAGGATGAGAAAGACAATCAAGGAGCAAAGAGAAGATCCAAAGGGGGCCCTGCCTCACATATGTTCATCTCCTCCACTCCTTACCATGCATCCCTCTATAAATTCCATTGTTTTGCACTTCATTGCTCCAATTCAGGTGAAAAATATGTTTTCTATAGGGACCGCTCACCTCATCCATTACCATCATCCCTACCTTCACACACACTCCTACTCCCTCTATCCATTCAACAACATCTGATCTACATTCATAGACACCATCATCTGATCTACAGTCATAGACACCATCAGCAGACAGCAGAGGAGGAAGAAGAATGACCATCAGCAACACCTTTGATATTTGACAACTGCAACGGGCATTAAGGCCACAAGTAAGTATCCTGCTCACCCACTCATATGCATCATTTGATCAAAGGTTGTAAAGGTTAAGAGGTAGTTGGTTTTTAAGTAAAACGTTGTCCAGTTTCCTCTAAAAAAGGGAGGCTAGTGGATTACATACATAGGACACTCTTCAAGCCTCACAAGAAAGATGCTCATCAAGTATATCTCATGAGAGGGTAGATACAATATTGTTTATGGCTACCATTTTAGAATTCTTGAAGAACTAACATTTGGGGTAAAGACACCAGCTCACCAAAGATTCAACATACCCTATTTTCTGATGCAATCACTCATGGACTCCAGTAGTAAAGTAAAGAAAGGAAATTCCCAACTGTTGGCTCACCATGGGTTGATCGGAATCCTCATTGAGGATGCCCTCCTAAACCCCAGGATCCCTATAACATGGATAGTCTTCAATGACTTACCAATGGAGGATGACATCAGAACCTTCATCTATGGTGTTAGTCCTTCTGTTAGTGAGGAGGAGGAAAAACAAGAAGAAGAATATATAAAGCTAGATAGGGATGAGGTGGATAAGGAAGAAACTAATACAGAGGGACATGATGAAGAAGACACTAATACAAAGGAACATGATGTTGAAATAGAAGAGCAAGAAGGCATTGAAACCAAAAAGAAAAAAGAGAAGCAAGAAACAAAAGAGCTAAGTGGCTTCAGGGACAGAAAAGCAACTAAACAATCAAATCCCATGGCCCTAATCAGCACCCATAATCTAATTGAAAATTATCCTCAACTGACACTTAGATATCTTGCTGCCCAAGGGCAAGAAAGTACACATTTTGAGGATGTTTAGGCTGCTAAGAAATGATAATATACATGTCTTCTAAAGGAGATGGAAAACACTACCACATAGATTGAAGATCAGAGCATATCAGTGGGGAGAAGGAGAAAGGAAGCAGGCTGCTATAAACAAAAAGAAAATACCAGAACAGAATCATAAGATGTTAGAGAGGCTATCAGAGCCACTAACTTGCTCAAAGGATGAGCAACACTTTCAGTAGGGGGGTGATGATGAGCCTCATCATTGAGTAATTATATGGGCCTTAATTGACCTTAATTCACCTCCTAGCTTAGGCAAACTAGCTATTCTCACAACTTATTGCATACCTTTGATTATATTTTGCTTATGAGATGAGTTAGAATTGGATATTTTGCCTTGTGGTCTAATGTGCATGTAATGCAGGAATAAAGGATAAAAGCAAGGGAAATGCAAGGATAAAAGGTCAAGAAACTATGGTAAAAGACATTGGTAAAAACTCGGATGGGACAAGGGAGAGGAATTACAGGAGGTAAATCCTCCTCATTTACTGCTCCTTCGTTCGAATATTTTTCCATCAGCTGTAAGTACACATAGCCAAATTAGGAGTACTAGAAGGAAACCAAGCAAGTGAAGCTGCAAACAACGAAATCAGGTGTACTAGAAGATAGCCAAGCATGTGAAAGTATGAGTTTATCTTCAGTTGGAAGCCAAGCCTCCCTGCTAGAAGGTAGTCGAGCTAGTGAATGAAAAAGCACAAGTTTATCATTAAGTTGGGAATTGTACCTCCCTGATTTTGAGGGAAGTCATTGTAGACTTCAGATATGAAAATAGAGAGGCTTAGGACCTCAGTTTGTTTAGTCACCAATAGTCAGTTACCAAGAGTTAGCAAGAATCTGAACTTTTGACTGTAGAGCTAGACCTGTAATAGTTCTTTATGTTATATAGTGTTTTTATTATGAAGACGAGTTTTTTTCTGAGCTAGCACTGATTTAACTTAAAGGGATAAAGCTCTTGGGTTAGGGCTTGACCCTAGCAGCCAAAGCTCCTTTTTATTGTATTGTTAAGCAGCATAGCTTTCTATTCATATGTTGAAGTAGTTCATTTCCATTACAGTAGTAGCATAGATGCATGGTTTGATCATTCATTTGCTTTAGTAAGTTCATTCCCATTACAGCATGATAGCATAGATTTCCAGTTCTGTTCACTTACTTAAGTAGTTTCCTACTTTTCTGTTTATTTGTTTAAGTAGCTGCATTTCCATTACAGCAGGGTGGAACAGATTAGTTTTGTTTCAATTTTCTTCATTTATGCTTTCATTCAATTAGCATGGTAGCAAATGAAAGATCCACAAGGATGCCCACCAGTGTCTCGGCCTCACCTCCTCCCTCTGGGACCATGACATGAGGAGGAAACCCTGCAGCAACCCCGAAAACACAGGGTTTTGGTTTTCACAGGGAGTTTGTTGTTTAACACAGTCACTGAGCTCATTTCATATCACTATGTTACTTTACCGGTCATCTGCTCCTTCACTCTTTTCCCGTCGTTTGATCTCCCTCACATCCCTTTCATTCTCCTTCAACATGAAAAGCTGAGCGGAAGCTGTTAATCCACGTCAAAACGGTTTTTAACTGTAAATCGCCTCACACAACAAAAGTGACCAATCACTGCCCAAATTCACTTTTAGCGTTTGACTTTGTGCACTTTAAATCCCAACCATTAATCTACCTTGTTAGATCTAACGATTATTGAGCACCCACTCACCAACCAGCTTGGCCAAACCTTCACCATTGATCTGCCTCGCTAGATCCAATGGCCATCACGCGATATTGTGTGGATTTTTGTTCGATTGTTATCCGCCTGAGGGCATGTGAAATGGGTGGTTTCCCCATGCTACATGTCAGCTGGGGAGGATAATCGCGTAAAATTTTAGGAAATCACTGACACCTTTGAGGGCGACGATATACTTCTTATCACTCTCTAAATCTGCTCCCTCATTTCTGCACATTCCTTTAACCGCTCCAATCTCCACCGTCGATCTGTCTCCTGATCTGACAGCCATTGCATCACCCGATACCATTTCCGCACATTTCTTTTGCCTGCGATCTAATCTCAGTCATCCATCTCCATTTTTCCCCATTCATTCATCTATTCACTCGACCGCCTGCGACATAATCTCCACCATTCATCCTGTAGTTAACCCTGTTCACCCATCTACCTATGTACCCTCCTGCGATCCGATCTCAGCCGCCTATTTGCCTTTCACCCACCTAATCCAACGGTTCTTAGGCATTGTTTCTCCCTCACATGCTATTTCCACCAATTTGACCTCCAACTGCTTCTTCTGCTTAGACACGAACTCAACTTAGTTTCCATTGTTTACACTTAATCTAGTTTTGATGCTCAGCATAGTTGTTTAAATGGTTAGCTAGGGTCTGGTGTGAGCTTAGCATTACACGATTGCTTTCTTCATTCTATAGTAGAATAGCTCACCCCTAGAATAGGTTTTCTCTCCTTCCATCAAAATCAAGCTTCTTCTCACGCTATAGAAGTCTGGCTTGGAACCCCTGAGGTCTCTTGCTAGATGAGCAATGACAACAGGAAGTACCTTCACTTCTACTTGTGTATATAGCATAGTCACCTCCAAGTTTGTGCAAACCCCTAGCTGATAAGTAAAGTTGGTAGCTCTGGGAGTTACAGCATTCTTGTTGCAATACCTAAGCTCATCAGATGGTCTGAACAATGATGACTCGATGATGCTACGACACAGACTAGGCCTGGTGGGGACCATCAAATCATGAGTAAATTATGGTTACTAATTACAAAAATCGACACATGGTACGACGAGTATTAAGAGGAGGTGGTCCTCAAAGTACAAGTTTTTCTTTATCAAGAAATTCAATTTTGAAAGGCAACAAACTAACCCTTCTTGGAAAAATGGCTTCCTAGTGAAGTTTCAAATCATCAAATGAAATGATGCAACATACCTAAATGCATGATAGAAATAAATATACACAAATAAATGGGAGGTGTTATTGGGTAAAATTTCTTAAGGTAGAGTGCATTACGAGGATTAGGAAGGAGTTCGCCTTCAAAATCCTCCAGGAGATATGCCCCCTTGCCTAAGTCCTTAAGAATTATGTAACGTCCTAGCCATAATGATTCAAACTTCCCACGTCCCAGGGTATCATGGGCTTGGTCATACACCAGAACAAGATCACCTTTTTGGAAGGCATGAGGGTTCACTTTTCGATCATACTAAGTTTTGATGCACCTTTTGGCTGCTTCAATGGTTTATAAAGCAACACAATGGTCTTTAGAGGTGCATTCAAGCATGACAAGTCTTTGTTCTAATGGTTGGGTGTCAGGGAGAAGTTCGACAGCTACGTGGAGGGAAGGGATCTCACACTCAATTGGCAAGACTGCCTCCTCTCCAAAAACAAGGTGGAAAGGAGTGAACCCAGTCGCAGTTTTAACATAAGTTCTATAGGCCCACAAAGAGGCAAAGAGCATAAGGTGCCAGTTGCTCTTATGCTTATTTACCATCCATTGAAGCATCATTTTGAGAATCTTGTTGACTGCTTCAACCTGTCCATTACCTTGGGGGTAATACAATGATGAATATTGGTGCTAGAAGCCCAACAATGAGGATAGTTCATGCCATACCTGATCCAGGTCCGGGTGTGACCAAGGACCCTTCCAAGACCTTTTACTTTCATGATGTGTTAAATTTCATATTTAAAATAACATAAGTTAATACATCTGCATGTTGTAAAGAAGAGGAACAAGACAATCATTAGCACATGAAAACATAAACCATTGGTAACAGAGTTCATCCAGGAGGGACTACGTCTCCGGGCCCCGGTGTCAAGATGGTGTAGGTCGCTGCATTAAGTGTTGTTAATAGTGATGATGTACATAAAAGATGATGTCGGTATCATACAAGGAAAATTCCCTCATGCAGGAGCGGCTCCAAGAGATGTTCCACTACAGGAACTCTTAGTCAAAAAGGACTCCTATCAGTATGACATAAATCTCACGCATGATGATCATCCCGCCAACATGGCATAAAAGGGATCTCAATGCAAATATACATGGCGACAACATGAGTATCCCATCAACATGACGACAAAGGGATCTCCAACGAAACATGATGAATCATGACAACAAGTAAATCACACAAATGATTTCGCATCACATCAAGCATGAATCATCAAAACGAGTAAAAAACAAGATCCCACATCATATATCAAATAGGGATCTGTGTAGCACAATGCATAGCAAAAGAAGTACATGAACAAATTGCATATACCTCACATCCAGGGGCCATTTGAAGAAAAGGATGTCAAGCTGCTGAAGTTGTTCAGACGATCAATCTCACGGCATCAAATCGCATGGAAATGACTGCTCACACATGAATGCTGACACCTATATTCCACTTACAAAAGTGGCCAAAAAATGAAATGAGCAAATGGAAAATCTCAACACACCATCAGATTTGTGGCATCGAATAGTGCAGAATTGACTGTATAATTTATGAATTCTGAGAAAGTGGAAATTGAGGGCTCAAGGAATCTTTTAGATTCCCTCCTCCGGGTCCTCTACAAATCTAATGCTCAGATAAAAATTCTAACTATTCCATTAGATTCCTTGCGGAATTCTAAGAAAAACGAGTATGAATTTGGGTGCAATTTGACTCTGGCAAATTTCAGCCTCCAAGGAATCTGGAGGAATCTAGAAGATTCCCTAAAAGATTCTCGAAGATTCTCCTCTGCATAGAACCTACAAATCTGCTACTCGAAAGGCAAATCCGACCTCGCCATGGTGTTCCCTGTGAAAATCTGAGAAAATTGACTGTAAACTTGGTTACATTCTGATAAAAAGAATTTTTACCTCCTTGGAGAATCTTCAAATATCAAAGAATATTTTGCCTCAAAATGCATGTCAAGGATCTGTCTCCTTTGTCTCGAAATCTTTCCTCGCTCTTGGTTCCTCCATGTTTCCTCCCATGCAAATAAAAATCGGGTTTATATATTAAACCGGTGGCAGAGTAAATAAGAAATTCGTTGTGGATGGATTGGTATAAGCTCTAAATTATGAGGAGGAGGTCAGGTGGTCAAACCCCGACCCCTCCATATTAACCCAAAACCTATTTTAATAAAACCACATATACCTTTTTTGTTAAGTCTAGGGTGCATTGATTTCAGTTTGGGTCGTGGTATGTTTGGTTGGTTGTACACGGTACATGGATTCAACAGTTGGGAAGCTCATGGTGTGGGTCGGCCATGTGGCCGGGCGGGTTCGATTCCCGCCAGCCCATTACTAACTACAGCACATGGTAAGCGTGTGGACCAGGTCCACCAGAGGTGGCCCGTGTCCACCCCATATATACATAGTGTAATATGGTTACAGATTAGGGTGGCGGGGTTGGTGGCTGCCACCCTTTCTTTTGACAAATTTTTTTGTTATTTAAAGAAAAACATGGAAAATCTCATTTTTAGTCCGAAGGAGGAATTTTAACAAGGAAAAAACTTTGCCTAGAATCTAGCTAGAGTTGGCCGGATTCCATCTACTGGAAAAATTCTAAATTGTGTCTCCATTAACCTACCCAGTCAGCAAAAGTCAACCGAAACTTTGACTGCCTCTATCTTCCTAATTTGGACTCAGATTAATGAACCATTCACACCATCGCGATCACAAAGACGAGATCTTTAACATGAACTTGGTTCAAGCATAATACAAACACTTTTATTTTTGACCCTTCCTGAGTCCTCTTGGACTTCTGCATGTGTCTGGAGCCACCTCGATCAATCCTCCCCACTGAGGAGCTTTTGGTCTTCCAAAAGCATGAAAAATAATTTGCAAATTTTTTGTACCTTGTCTACATCACAAGTGTCTAGAAAAGGTCTTGCTTCCATCTCCTTCACCTTTGTTCTTCGAAGCCTTAAGTGATAAGCTGACACCTGCAACCTCTGCAAACCTGTAGTAAAATTCTGCAAGTTACATGCTTGATTTACATGACCAACTAATGACCCAAGCATCCCATATTTGCCATAAGTTTATAACACATACTCGGTGGTAAAGTTTACATCAAGATGGACAGAATACCCCAACTACGAAAATAAGGCCAACATATCATTGTTGCTTCAACAAGTGATGGAAAACACATCATCACTGCAATACATGATTTACAAAAATAAGGCCAAACACTATTGTTTCTTTGACAAGTGATGGAAACACGACATCACTTTCACAGTTTATCATGCAACTCAAAATAGGACCAAACATCATTGTTGCTTAACAAGTGATAGAAAACACATCATCACTTTTTCATTTTAAAATGCAACAAATGATTTATAAAAGCACGACCATGACAAGCCAACATATCTAGAAACCATTTTTCACTTATCAATGTGAATGGGTCATCCCCCTGTGGTGGTTTTTCTTGTTGAACAATTGTTTCACCTAGTTCATGCACCAAAGTTTTGTCTTTACAACGCTGCTCTGGATGGAGCCTCCAACATGTGGCTCTTTGATGGCCATTTTTGTCGCAATGACTGCAATACATCTTCTTTCTCTAGATTTGTTTAACCTGCTATTGAGAGGGTCTTTCACTCCTCATCCTTTTGTGTGCTGCCATTCTTTTCCAACACTTAGAAAAAGTATGGTTATGTAATCCACAAAAGATACATGTTTTTCGATGTCATGTCTTACATTCATCATTAACAACATGATTATAATCGAAATGAACATTTGAATGTCGAAAGTGGTTATACCTTTCCTTGCCATCTTTGGTGTAAGTATGGCGATGAGAGCTTGCCTCAGCTCTTTCCTTGCAATGGAAACTACCATGGGATGATGGGGATGTGTTCCCATCATTTTCTTTCCTTGACGATTTCGATGATGCCTCAAAAGAATCTGACACCTTTCAGCATTTTCCTTTGGTTTATCTCAAGCCTATAAATTGAGGTCGCTGCACAATCTCCAATGGTTTAGTTATGCCTTGGTTATTAACACCAAGTTCTTCTTCCTTCTCATGCTTCGTCTTGGTAAGGAGCCTCATGTTTGTCCTTGTAATTGGGATCTCCAAATCTCCAACAGAAATCATACTATGTGAAGAAGAAACTGAAAGGAAATCAACATTTTTTACCTCGTTTATCAATTTGGAAAGAATTGATGATGGCTTCTCATCATCTGTTGTTGGTAGTTTGCTAGCTGTCTTAGTGCATTCCCCAACTTCCTTTCTGACATACCCAAGCCTTGCCTGATGGGGTAATTCTTCTACTTTGATGGGGTTGACAATGCCTTGGCCATTAACGCCCAAGCCTTTCCCTTCATACCCCATTCTCTTCAAAAATTTGGAGCCAATTCTTGTGGTATGATTTTCAAAAACAGCGAAATCATCATCAGGAAACATACATGAATTCAGAGAACTACTTTTTACCTCGCATGGGTCATGCTATAGCTTTTCCAAGGCCTCGTCCTTTGCTTGCAGCTATCATAGCAAACTATGTTTATCCTCTTTCTCTTCATGTAGACACATCTTCAATTCAGCATTCTTTGTTTGAAGATTTTGGTTGTTGTGCTTCAGTTCTTCTAGGGCCTCTTTCATGGCTCGCAACTGATGTTGCAATCACTCCTTTTCCTCTGTTTATTTCTATAGAGTTTCATACATTATTTCCACTCTTTTGTAAATTTTGAGCATGGTCTCGTACATCACTTTTTCATCCTCTGTCATTGCACGTTCCATTGTTCACGCTGCAATTCACATCCATGCAAAGACCACTCTGATACCACTTGATCCAGGCCCAGGTGTGACCAAGGACCCTTCTAAGACCTTTTACTTTCGTGATGAGTTAAATTTCATATCTAAAAGAACATAAATGAATACATCTGCATGTTGTAAAGAAGAGGAATAAGACAATCATCAACACATGAAAACATATGCCATTGATAACAGAGTTCGTCCAAGAGGGACTATGTCTCCGAGCCCCGGTGTCAAGATGGTGTACGTCGCTACATTAAGTGCTGTCAATAATGATGATGTACATAAAATATGACGTCGTTATCATACAAGGAAAATTCCCTCACGTAGGAGTGGATCCAAGAGATGTTCCACTATAGGAACCCTCAGTCACAAAGGACTCCTATTAGTATGGCATAAATCACATGCATGATGATCATCCCACCAACATGGCATAAAAGGGATCTCAATGCAAACATACATGGCGACAACATGAGTATCCCATCAACATGACAACAAAGGGATATCGAACAAAACATGACGAATCATGACAAGTACATCACACAAATGATTCTACATCACATCAAGTAGGAACCATGAAAATGAGTAAGAAACAAGATCCCACATCAAATATCAAACAGGGATTTGTGCAACACAATGCATAGCAAAAGAAGTACATGAACACATTGCATATACCTCACATCCAGGGGCCATCTAAAGAAATGGATGTCAAGATGCTAAAGTTGTTCAAAGCATTAATCTCGGGGCATCGAATCACATGGAAATGGCTACTCGCACATGAATGCTAACCCCTGTACTCCACTTAGAAAAGTGGCCAAAAAAAGAAATGAGCAAATGGCAAATCTGAATGCACCATCATATTTGTGGCATCGAATAGTGCAAAATTGACTGTCAAATTTCTGAATTCTAAGAAAGTGGAAATCTGGGGCTCAAGGAATCTTTTAGATTCCCCCTAGATTCCTCAAGGATTCCCTCCTCTAGGGCCTCTGCAAATAAGCTGCTCAAATTAAAAAAGCCATCAGGTTCCTTACCAAATTCCAAGAAAAATGAGTATGAAGTTGGCTACATTTTGACTGACGAATTTCAATGTCCAAGGAATCTAGAAGATTCCCTCACAGATTCTTGAAGATTCTCCTCTGCTAGGAACCTGCAAATCTGTTCCTCAAAAGGTGAATCTGACCTCGCCAAGCATTCCTTGTGAAAATCTAAGAAATTTGGCTTTAAACTTGGTTACATTCTCATAAAAAGAATTTTTACCTCCCTCAATAATCTTCGGGCATCAAAGAATATTTTGCCTTGAAATGAGTGTCAAGGTTCAGCCTCCTCTATCTCGAAATCTGTGTCCGCTCTTGGTTCCTCCATGTTTTCTCCTGTGCAAATAAAAATCAATTTTATATATTAAACCAGTGGCAGAGTAAACAAGAAATTCATTGTGGATGGATTGGTATAAGGTCTGAATTATGAGGAGGATGTTGGGTGGTCAAACCCCGACCCCTCCATATTAACCCAAAACCTGTTTTCATAAAACCACATATACCTTTTTTGTTAAGTCTGGGGTGCATTGATTTCATTTTGGGTCATGGTGCGGGCCGGCCACGTGGCTGGGTGGGTTCAATTCCTACTGGCCCATTACTAACTACGACACATGGTAAGGGTGTGGGTTGGGTCCACCGGAGGTGGCCCATGCCCACCCCATATATACATAGTGTAATATAGTTACAAATTGGGATGGCAGGATTGGTGGCCAGCCACCCTTTTTATTTTTTTATTTTTTTTGTTATTTAAAGAACGTCGTGAAAAATCCTGTTTTTAGTCTGAAGGAGGCATTTTAACAAGGCAACAATTTGTCCCGGAATCTGGATGGAGTTGGTTGGATTCCGTCCGCCGGAAAAATTCTAAATTGTGTCTCCATTAACCTGCCCAGCTAGCAAAAGTCAACTGAAACATTGACTGCCTCTATCTTCCTCATCTAGACTCGGATTGACGAACCGTTTGCACCACAATGATCACAATGATGAGATCTTTAACATGAACTTGGTTCAAGCATAATACAAACACTTTTATTTTTCACCCTTCCTGAGTCCTCCTGGACTTCTGCACATGTCTAGAGCCACCTCGATCAATACCTCATCTTCAAAATGTCGGCCTTGGTTAAAGACCAATTGTTTCAGAGCCCTGAATTGAGCGATAACATGTTTAAAAAAGAAAAGGGTCACGATAGCCACCATGTTACTGAACATTGGCATGGCCTCAGCCCATTTAGTAAAATAGTTGACCGCCACAATAATATACTTATGGTTCTTAACAGATGATGGTCGACACTCCATAAATTCAATGGCCCATTTACCGAAAGGACCAAAATCAATGACAAGATGGAGGGGAGCCAACGGGACTCTTAACTTTGGGGAAAAATATTGGCAAATGGGGCACTGTGTAATAGCCTCAATGCAATCGTTGAAGAGAGAAGGCAAAAAGTAACTAGCATGCATGACTTTCTGGGTAGTGGCCATACCAGAGAGGTGACCACTACAAGCGCCACTATGACAGGCATTTATCACTTGCGCTACTTCCGGATGAGTGAGACAACGATGAAGGATAGAATCCACACCACGACGATAAAGGTCGTCACCAATGAGGAGGTAGCGAGGGGCCTGGTATCGAATTCATTGTCGATCATCATGGATAAGATGGGGAGCGAATTTTTGGGTTCGCAAATATGTGAGAATATCTTCGTACTAAGGATTGGCTGAAGTGATGACAAACAAGTGTTCATCCAGGAGCTCACCATTAACTGACAAATCATGTGCACAAATGGGTAATTCATAAATGAGTTCGGCGAGGGCCAAACCTTTCTTACTCTTAGGAATAAAAAACTCAAGATCGAATTCTTGGAGGACGATGATCCAACATCCATACTTCCCATTGATGATTCGTCAACTCAATGGGAAGCTCATGGGGTTGGAGTTTGTTACGACCCTGGTGGTATGCGTGAGGATATAGTGATAGAGCTTTTGGAAGAGAACATGACAACCAGCGCCAATTTCTCTTCATGAGAGAAATTCACGGGGGGGCCTACTAGGTTCTCACTGACATAGTAGATAACATTCTCATTCCGATCATCATCTTCTTGAATAAGGACCCCAGCGACCGAATGGGCGGAAGCTGAGATGTACAAGATGAAATCCTTGGTGAAGTCGGGGGGACTGATCAAGGGTGAGAAAGTGAGAGCATGCTTTAGGGCATCAAAAGACTATTGATCATGGTCATCCGAAATAAATGGAATGGTTGAGCAAAGTATTCTGAGAAACCCATGTCCAGTGGTCGCATAGTCAGGTACAAACCTACGAAGGAAGTTGGCTTTGCCTTAAAGGCTTTGTAACTGGCGCAAGGTACGGGGAGGTGGCAGTTCAAGAATGGCTTGATCTTTTAAGGGGTCAAGAGTAATATTGTCTTTCAACACAATGAAGCCTAAAAGATGGCTGGAAGGAACACAAAATACACATTTGAACGGATTAAGATGAATGTTATCTTTGCAACATCAAAGAAAAATGGTGTGCAAATCATGAATATGTTGCACCCAAGACCTAGAACGAGTGGTGAGATCGTGAAGGTAAGCAAGGATAAGGTGCGCCAAGTCATGAAAATAGTATGACATGGTCTGCCGAAATGTGGCTCCAACATTTTTTAAGCCAAATGGCATGACCCAATATGCAAAGGTTCCCCACAGGCTAATGAACGATGTCTTTAACTGATCAGCACAATGGATACTAATTTGGTTGTACCCAAAGAATCCATAAGGATAGAACCTCATGCCCCACACACTCATCAATGATCTGGTCAATAAAGGGTGTGGGAAAGTTTTCTTTGGGACAAGCTTTGCTTAGGTCACAAAAATTTGTGTAGACATGAATGGTGCCTTGCTTCTTGAGAACAAGAACCGGGTTAGATACCCATGTGGTATATTCAATGGGATATATGAAATCAGTCTGCTTAGGCTTATCGATAGCGACTTTTATGGCCTCATGAAGAGAAGGGTGGATGGGTCTCAACTTCTGATAGACAGGAGTAGCATCAGGCCATTTGTCGATATGGTGTTAAACAATGGCGGGATCAAGTGCGGGCATTTGAGAGTAAGCCAGGCGAAAACATCACGAAATTCTTTGAAGAGCTTAGTGTAAGCTTCAATTTCTTCTAAGGTGCATTGTACCCCCAAGGTAATGTTTTCTTTTACCCTTGGTTTATTTGAAATGTTGATTTTTATAGTAGGATAGATGTTGGCCATATTCCCTTCTTTGAAAGCATATCGTGCAGGTATGGGATTTCGAAACCAATCGAACTCACCATGGATGAAGTCTTTTGATTCCATAGCATATTGGTCATGAGACTGTTGTTGTAGGAAGTATGTACAATGGTGCATATCATCCCAAGGGTAATCAGGAGTAGACATAGCTTCCATGATGTCCTCATCAGAATGGAAGATGGGCAGATAAGAGGAAGACTGACTACATGATGCAACAGCATTACCTGGTGCATCAACCTGAGAAAGAAGGTTCACATACGCATTATCTTGAAGGGTAGACAACGAGCTAGTAGATGGAGGATCTACGGATGTTGAGACCTAGGATTCTATCGAAAGAGGTTCGATAGAAGCGCGCGCATAAACCTCAAAAAGGTTTGTTTGCGAGGAACTCATGGTTGATGATAGGTAAAGGATATGGCCTATGGTGTCCACCATATTGACATCGAGGGAGGGGATCATGACGGTGGGACCAGAGTCCCCCTGTTCTGGTTTACGAGGGGTACTAGAATCCACGTGTAGAGGAGTAGGTGTTCCACTACGAGTGGCCTCATATTCACGAAGCGCATCAAGGCAATCATGAAATCCATCGAGAGGAGGGAAATAATGGTAATAGTGACCATGATGATCACACAGGGCACAAGGGTGATTTATGTGTAATTTTATGAGTTTCATGGGTGGACCCAGTAAGTTAACATGGACTTCAGGGATATTTGAGACACGGAACGTTTCATGAACCAAAGGTTTGAGATGAGGAAGCTTGGGACAATTATTGGTGGCGTGCCCAACAACTTTACAAAAAGCACATGAAGGTGACAGCTTTAGGGCCTTAGGGGCTTGAGGAGCTTGGGGAGCCTTGTCTTTAGGTTCTTTCCTCATAGCTTTGCCCCCTTGTCTAGATGATTTTGCAACAAGAGTGGGTTCTTGTTGAGGTTGTGATGGAACTGAAGCAGTGGAAGGGGCCATAAGGACTGGTTGAACTGGGGTCAAAGCATGATAAGGTATTAGCTGACCAGACGGAATGCTTGCAGGGGGATCAATGTACCATACTAGGATCCCAAGTCATGTTAGGTAGGACTAGCAAAGCCATGACAGGGACAGAAAATACTCCCGGAGGGGGGAATAAGAAAGGTATATGGCTTGTAGGGTAATGCCTTGGTGGAATTGCTCCTGGATGGTTGAGACGTAGAGGTACAGTTCCTGGTGGAAACATAGGAGAGGCACCCACAAATGGAGGAGGTCCTAGGGGGGTGGATCCAGAAGGCTCAGCTGGGATGGAAACAGTAGGGTGTTGAGAAGTTGGTTGTTAATCAGATGTACTAGACTGCTTAAGAGCAGCCTGTGATTCTTGTAACATGCAAACACTCATAGAGTTAGGCTCTGAGATGGGAGGGGGAGGACCAGGGAAAGAACCCAATAATGAGGAATCTTTATAGACTCCAGGTGAAACACCGATGACAGGAGGTAAAGACAGTTATCTGACATTGATGATATAATGGACTCAGGGGAGGTCGCAGATGTGGGCTCGTAGAAAATCAACTGATCAATGGTAACGATCTTCCCTTCATGGGGGAAGCACATCTTGCGAAACATAGCAAACGCGACGGCTAACATGGCATATGTGTAACTACGACCTAAGAGAATGTTGTAATCCAAAGGGGCATCAATAACTTCAATGTCAACATGGACATTCTTTCCCATGAGGGTCACTGGATAGTTGTGTACATTACAAGAGGCTAATAGGATTTTTCATCCCAAGCACACAAAGTGATGGTGGAGGGGGACAACTCAGGTGACTTGAGTTGTTTCCAACGGCAATGGACATCACATAGGAGGATGCCCCTTTGTCAATAATGCATCGGGAGATGATGGCATTACGGACTCTAACTGGTATCTGGAAAGCAACAGATGAAGAAAATGGGGGATGTTCTAATGTATCAACTGGGAAGACAATCAAATGATCATCAGAAGGATCTACTGCACCCAAAGCTGTTATTAGAGCTTTCTTTTGAGATGGGCACGACTAGAGGACATCTAACATTGACATGGCAGCAGGTGATTGTGCCAAGTCATCTACTATATTGTATGTATGGGCAGCTCAGTTAGAAGTTGCATTACAACGTAATGGTTCCTTTGGGATCTTTGGAATGGCCTTGACTTTAGGTTGAGGGATCCGTAACGGACATTTTGGTGTCATAAGAGGCTCAGCAGATGCTTTGGTATTGGATTCAGTGGCAAACGAAGTCGATGGCTTGTCATATTGACATGACTGAGTTTGCAAGTTTATATCGGAGGGATTAACTTCATCATATTTCATCATAAGGATATGGTAGTCACCAGGACTAGAAGGTTGGGGGGGACGGGCTACTTGACTAGGCTAAGGTTGAGCAGCAACAAATCCTTGCTGAGGGAAAGGATTTGTGAGCACTGTTGGTTGAGATGGCTCAAGATTTTAAGGTGTTTGTTGACCTCTAGAAGTTTCTTGAGCTTCCCACATTTGATGGATCTCGGGTAAGAGAGAACACTCATGTATAATGGCCATGCTCACTACAACATGCACAAGGCTTGTTTGTACGAATAGCATTGTTCTTCTTTGGTTGGCTTACTGAAAATGGCAACAAGAAATGCTAAAATAACATTTCTATAAATAGCAGTTTGGGTACCAATGTTGGACTGTTGGACACCTAATCCTCAATGGGTTAGTGTGGAAGCTGAATGGACAAAAGGAGTCCAAGAGACCTTGGGATGTGAAACCCAGCGGTCACATAATGTACTATAAATGTATATCTCTTGTTAATAAAAATTGTACTCTCCTGATTATCTTTCATATTGTTATTGCTTCCCATGTGTGTTTAACAAAGAAAAACTCTTACATCTTAGTCTTCTTAATACTGGAAACTCTTCTAAGAAAGCCTTAGCATCGCAGCAGCAACCAAGTTCAAAAAATCCTAAGAAGCAACATCTTAAAAAGAATGGTCCTAAACCAAACAACGGTCCTAAGCCATTTCAGTCTCACAATGAAAAATCAACTCAACAAAATGATAAGGCAACTAAAAACAAAGGGAAGAAGACTAATAGACATTGCAACTTTTGTAATCATGATGGCCACTTCGAATCCAAATGCTTTAAGAAGATGGAAGCCTTGGAAGCAGCAATGAAGAAGCATAACATCCATTTCGAGCACTCTTCAACTTCAACTTCATCTTCAGGAATAACACTTTCTGCATGTGGTTGTCAAGCATCTCGGTCTTGTTATGCATTAAATGTATCTTCTTCTTCTCATTCTCATGAGTGGCTCATTGATTCTGGAGCTTCTTATCACATGGCCAAATAACACTTTCTGCATGTGGTTGTCAAGCATCTTGGTCTTGTTATGCATTAAATGTATCTTCTTCTTCTCATTCTCATGAGTGGCTCATTGATTCTGGAGCTTCTTATCACATGGCCAAAAACAAAGCCATGTTTTCTTCTTTAAATAATTGTAACACCAAAAATATATATATTGGTGATGATAGATCTTTTAGTGTTGTAGGGACTGGAATTATTCATCTAGACGATGGTTAATTTAATGATGTATTATGTGTTCCTACCTTATCCTACAACCTTCTATCTGTATATCAAATAACTCATTCAGGTGAAGGTAAAACCGTTGAATTTTCACCTCATGATGTTGTAATTAAGGACCTAAGAGATCCTAGGCAGATTTTGGCTACTAGCATTACTGGTGATTCTACATCATCGGGATAGTTTTGAAAAACGTGCCTCTTAGCACTCCTCAGCGCCTTTACAGCTTGTGCATAGTGATTTATGTGGTCCACTTCCAATTGTTTCATTCTCTTGCTACAAGCATTTCTTAACTTTCATTGATGATTTCTCCAGATGCACTTGGGTATACTTCTTAAAACTCAAGAGTGAAGTCTTTAACATGTTCTTGGCCCTTAAGGCCTTTGTTAAGAAACAATTTGGACATTAAATCCTTAAGCTAAGATCTAATAATGGCCAAGAATATGTTAACAACAAATTCATCAACTTTTGCATTGAGCATGGAATTCAATTGCAACATACTGTTCCATATACTACACAACAAAATGGTGTAGCTGAAAGAAAGAATCACTTATTAAAGGAAATGGATAATTGTATGCTTCAATATAAAGGACTTGGTCTTAATTTTTGGGCAAAAGCAATTAACTGTGCAAATTACATAGTAAATCACACTCCTATTAAGGTTTTAAATAATATCACTCCAGAAGAATAATGGAGCTCAATTAAACCAAACGTAAGTCTCTTTCGTGTTTTGGAAGTGAAGCATGGGCCCATATTCCAGATGAGAAACATAAAGCCTTAAAACCTAAGAGTGAAAAATGTATTTTTGTTGAATATTATGAAGATGTCAAAGGATATAGACTTCTTCAACCTAAATCCAAAAATGTTATCATTAGAAGAGATGTAAAGTTTGCTGAAAATATATCGGCCTACGAGCCTAGTTCGGCGGATGTGCCACCTCTCTCTATCCCTCTATTTCTGAAAATATTCCTTCCTCATATAATGACAGCGAGGATGACAATTCTCCCCCACCTTCTCGAGATCCTCCTATAGCTCCTCAGCTTCCAAAATGGGTTTGGGCTACTCGGGATGCAACAGGCGCTCTTGCAGGTGATCCTACAAATCAACGTCGTACACGTTCTCAGTTGGATAGAGCCTCTTCTTGACTTGCTCAAGCTTCAATGAGTTATGATCCTAACACTTTTGCAGAAGCTTAAAGCCATCTAGATTGGGACACAACTATGAATGAAGAATATCATTCATTATTGGCAAATGATACATGGGACCTTGTTCCTCTTCCAAAGGGACGAAAACTTGTTAAGATGCAAATGGGTTTATAGAACCAAGTTTGGACTAGATGGAAAAGTTGATAAACATAAAGCTCGTCTTGTTGCTAAGGGTTTTTCGCAAGTTGCAAGCATTGACTATACTGAAACTTCTCCCCTGTTGCCAAAATGAACTCTATCCGTCTTGTTATTTCCCTTGTTGCCTCTTTCAAATGGGAAGTCCATCAGATGGGTGTTAAATCCGCCTTCTTGCATGGGTACTTCCATGAAGAAATCTATATGGAACAATCTCCTGGCTTTATACAAACAGACTCCAGCCTTGTATGTCGACTTAAGAAATCCCTTTATGGTCTCAAGCAAGCCCCTCGGGCTTGGTATGCCAAAATGGATAGCTTTCTTTTAGATACTAGCTTTTCTAGGTGTCATTCTCACAATACTGTCTACACCAAGAAAGTGGGTAAGTCTCTTATCATTCTTGTTCTTTATGTTGATGATCTTATCCTTACTCGTCGTGATCCCAACCTTATAAACCATGTGAAGTCTAGCCTTAAAAAGCAGTTTGAAATGATAGACTTAGGACACTTGCATTATTTTCTTGGTCTCCAAGTCTTGCAATCCAAAGAAGGTATTTCCCTTTCCCGGTCCAAGTATCCCTGTGATCTTTTACACCACTTTCACATGGAAGATTGTAAGCCAGCCTATTCTCCCTTTTAGTCTAGAGCCAAACTTTCAGTCACTTGTACTTCACCTGAAGTTGATGCAACCTTATACTGTCATCTTGTTGGAAAACTTTTGTATCTGACCCATACTTGTGCTAACCTTTCCTTTGTTGTCGGCCTTGTTGCTCGGTTTATGAAAAACCCACATGAAAATCATTGGAAAGAAGCTACAAGAATACTTCGTTATGTTCGAGGTATAGTTCAGTTTGGATTCATTACAATGCAAAAGCATCTCCTCTATTGGTTGGTTTCACTGATTCTGATTGGGTTGGTGACCCTGATGATCAAAATTCTACTGCAGGTTATGTCTTCACTCTTGGTTTTGGACATATGACATGGGCTTGCAGGAAACGAAGTGCCATTTCTCTTTCTTCAACAAAACCAGAGTATTGTGGCACCATTGAAGCTAGTAAGGAAGACCTATGGCTTCGTCAAACCCTGTCAAAGTTTGGTTTTCAATAATAACATCCGACTACACTTTGGTGTGATAATCAAAGTGCCATTCAACTATGCAAAGATCCAGTCCAACATCAGCGCAACAAACACATTAAACTACACATGCACTTCATCAGAAATGTCATTCATGACCATGTTCTTGAAGTGCAATATTGTTCAACCGATGATCAAGTTGCAGACATCTTTACAAAGGCTCTCACAGAGGGGAAGTTTACTAAACTTTGATTTATGGTGACAGTTCAGGAAGTTGTCACTAAGGAGGGATAGGCGCTAATGCCTCCTTTATCCTATTGTTCATCTTTGTACATCCTTCAATCCTATCTGTTGTCACTCACTGCAATATGTGTTCTCAGTTGTCCAAAGTGCAAAAGAGCAATGAGTATGAAGCCACCTTCCAAGGTGCAGAAGCTCTCAAATTTAAATCGACCCCCCTCCATCACATCGTGGTCGGAATAAGCTTTCCAACGATATGTGGAAGTCCAAAAATGGACTCCTGGATCAGAAGTTAGAGCAGATTGAAGGTACCATTTGAAAACCAAAAAACAAAGAGAAAAAGACCAAGGATAAGGCTCATTGCAAATCGCAATCGGAGTTTTCCAAAGCAGCAAGTAGTAGAGGACAGATGAAACTTGCAATTAGCGATCGCTGATATCGGTGACCGCAAATGTCAGAGCTCCGAGAGCATATCGTGAATTGCATTTCGAAGGTCCATGGCCCATAGTCTATTACATATCAGAGGTCCCAGCAGTCAAGAGATATCAGCAATTGCAACAGCATATCGCAAATCGGCGAATCAGCGTGTCGACGGGGTGACAACACTACAATATTGTGATATCACGAGATTACGATATGCTAATGTAAATCACAAGGGAAGGCTAAAAAGCATTTAACAAAGAAATTAAACGAAAAACCAAGGGCAGAAAGGCCTTTTCTCTCTCCTCCAATAAGACGCGTGGTAGCACAGGATTGGTCTTGATAAAGACACATGGCAGCTGACATCAGCGTGACGTGGTATGGAGGGACACGTGGCATGCCTGGCATTTTCAGGGGTCATAAGGGGCCAAAACAAGGTGACATGTGTCACCTCTCACAAGGTGACACATGGCAGAGGATGACGTCACATTGGAAATCGCAAATCGATGTTCGCAGGTTAAAGCATGTTATTACTCCGAGGCTAAAACCCTGATTGTGAATCTGCCAATAAAGTGGCTCCGATACAAGGGCTGGCCCGCGATCACATGAAGAGCCGAGGAACCAAGGGTCGAGCACTAAAGGATTATCGCAATCGGAGGTCGCAAACATGTTGCGGCTCCAATGTAAAAGTCTCGATGGAAACCCCGATTGCGATCCGCCGAGTAAGGTGCTCTGATATTTTGGCTAAGCCCCAAGTCACAACCCACAGTCCTATGATGCAAAAACACTGGAAGGGGCTAAACCATAGGGGGCCAAAGGAGATCAGCGTTCGCAATTTATAAAGCCTGTTCAGTTTTAAAGCCCCCAATCTCTGAGCTCCAATACACTTGTATTAACTACTTCACTGGGCATATATGGCTCCGATAAGCATAGTACAGAGCTTTGAAGGTGAATGGCTCGGTAGCTGAAGTATTAAATGAAGGCATGGCGTAGCGGCAAATCAGTATGGGGGACTCAGGAAGATTAATGGCTCAGCATGGATCCCCACTTAGTCGTAAATTTAAAGGACTGCCCTGAAAAACTCTGCGTCTACTCTATAACAGGCAACCAAAGTCGATTGCTATCAGTGCCAAAGAGTGGGGAAGTCGGTCAATGAAGATGAAAGCTACGGGAACCGGCCGAGCAGCAAGAAAGGCACATCATCACAGAGACATGACTTGATCAGAGGCCTTCACAGGAACCGCAGGACGATACTTCCTCCATCATCTTTCCATTTTCCTTTTCTTTTCATTATTCTGTAATTTATATTTGTTTTCAAGAAAGGAATCAAATCCTAGGAAACCATTTTGGGCAGCAGATCTATTGCAAGCTTAGGAAACTAGTCAATTTGATAGTTGGCCCTAAGCTGAGATATTTTGTAAATGTGGATTTAAAGCCCCCCTTCTCTGTATAAATAAGGGGGAGAAACACTTTATAAAGAGGTTCCAGAATTCTACACCCAAGTGGTCCAAATTCTTTGGTTCCATTTTGGTTCTAAATGCCTGTTCATGAGGGACTTGAGCTGTAGATTGTTGAATGTAAATGGACTGGTGAATGGGACTCATTTTGCAGATTAATGAAACTCCTTGGTGATTCCAATCATTGCAATGCGTAGTATGTTTTCCCCTCTGTAAATCTCATTCCATATATGTTTTTCTTTCTCTAAAATAGTGTGATGAAGCTATAGGTTTCATCCTTGTTCATGATTGTATATTTGTTACTAAGTAGCAACAGTACCTATGTCAGCTACAGATTTACTTAAGTACCTGTAATGTGCACAGAATTACTTAAGCTTTTAGTGACAAATGTGCACATGGGTATATGGCATGAAACCTTAATTTTCCCTCCACACTTTCCGCTCTTTCATCTCCTCCCTCTTCCACATTTCTGTTGGAATATCGTGGCTTAGGATTCTGCATTGTAATCAGCCCTACGCACCGAATTCCCTCCTTCCTTTCTCCTCTTCACTTTACTACAACGTCAATATTAAGCTGCTTGTTGTTGTGTGTTGGCCACCAGAACCAGACATTTCTCTTTGAGGTTGGCTCGATTTACCCCCTGAACATTTGGATCCATGTATTGGCTTGAGTTTACCTTAATGAAGGCCTATTGAACCAAGCCCCCTTTATTATCCTTTTAACTACGTGACAATTGGAGTGCAACAGAAAGGCCCCATTGATAATCTTCCATGTACTCCTCTCTTTAAGATGTCCTAGGCACTAGTCTACAATCAACCCAGAGGTTGTCTGTAGGAAGCTTTCTATGTCTCACAAATGTGCTATGGGTGCCAGAAAAAATGACAACACTATCCCAAATTGTTCTTAAGGGGGGAATGTTAGGATATTCTGACACGTAGGAAATGATTAAGTACAACTTGGTCAGGTGTATAGTTAGGTAAAGTGTGTTTCTTTAGTATGTACTTTTTGTAACTTACAATCCGACGATCATGATATGTTCTAGACATGAAGTGATCTGACGGTTCATTCTCTCCTCAGTATTACCGACACTTGATCCGTGGCTTAACACTTGATTGGTCCATGATCTCTATTTAAAGAGCATGGAGGGTCATTTGTAAAGTGACCATTCATGAGAGAAGCTTATGTAAATTCTTTCTTTTACATTAATAAATTACCTGAAGTAGCCACGTTGGCTCAGGGCGTGGACTGTTTCCCTCTTAGAGGGTTTTAACCAGTGTTGTTAAAAGCGCGATTAAATCGCGCTTTTTTCAAAAAATCGCGAGTTTTTCCCTAGCCCGATTTAATCGCGCTTTTTATAAGAAAAAAGCGGGCTAAATTTTTTTTGCCGCTTTTTTGGGAAAAAAGCGCACTTTTTTGAGAAAAAAACACGCTTTTTTCGAAAAAAACGTGCTTTTTGAAAAAAAAATGTGCTTTTTTCGAAAAAAACGCGCTTTTTTGGGAAAAAGCTTAGGCTGGCGGGGCAACACAATTTATAATGAAAAATTGAAAAAAAAATGAAAAAAAATGAATATTTTTGTACCAAACGATTTTTTCCGCCTTTTTCCCGATTTTTCCGATTTTTTCTGATTCATTCCCCGCGCCGATTTAATCCCGCTCGCGCTTTTAACAACATTGGTTTTAACCACTTCAAGAACACTGGTGTATTAATCTGTGATCAGTTTGTGAGCGATGTCCTTTGGTGTTCTATCTAAGGAACTTACCTTGTAAATTCCTACAATTCTAGGATTAAGTGTGCATTAATAAATTCACCACCAAGCATAAGTTGGTTGAAAAAAGATAGGACCACCTTTCTCACCTAGCTTGCGAAATTTAGACCCTCACTTGTGGTTAACACGGTGACCTTACAGCCGTCAGGGCCACAGTCCTGGCAGCGCCAGAGGCACTTGGGTGGCTAGCACTCCAGCATAGATATCGTTAATGAGGCCATAGCCTTCTTCCCCTGGGTTTCTCTCTACAACCTACATTTGAGACTAACTTCAAAATAGTTGAGAGAAAGGATTCACTTAGAATAGGCATTTAATCTAAAATTAACCAAGAATTTGCATTTCACTTAGTTCTATGTGTCACATCTTATATAAAATAGTTTTCATCCTAACATCAACTGTTCATCCGGTAGCTTGGAAATTAATCTATATTATGCAAGTAAATTGACTCCTAAGGCACTGGTCTTTAATTGATAATTCTGATAAATCTAATTAAGTTGTGTTAAAATTAAACTTGCCAATTATTTTGACCAGTTGTTAGGCCATTCAGTTGTATCTCATGAATTCATTATTTCATCCACAAGGACTACCCCCTTTAGCTTGTTATAGGGAGACAACTTAAATGGAGAGGGTCAAGATCAAAGTTATAGCCCCTGCCCAGAGTGTTGTCGCATCCTCGTGTAGTGTACAATTTGAGCGATAACACATCCCATTAAGTATATTCTTGTGCTCATAAATCTTCATCAATTCAATGGTCTGTCATTCTTGGTGCCCAATTCTCTCAAGATCAATTGTGTTAGATGATGTTTTATCATACTCCAGGTTATAGTTTGTATGGTTTCATTGCATGGATTCCCATACTTAGAAGTTATGCTTGAGTTTTGACTTGCTTGCTACATAGTTGCGGGGGAGCGCCCCCCCCCCCTTCGAACCCGCTCCCGAAGCGCGCTCCGGGCGGGAGCGGCTCGGGAGCGCGCTCCCTAAATCGCTCCAGGACGGGAGCGATTTTCGGGAGCGCGCTCCCTACCTGAAATTGTTCGCTCCCTGCCGATTTTGGGAGCGGCTTAGGGAGCGGCCGCTCCGTCGCTCCCGGAGCGATTTTTAAAGCCCGGGAGCGATCGGGGAGCGATCGCTCCCGATCGCTCCCGGGCTTTAAAAAATCGCTCCGGGAGTGAGTTTGAGCTGGCCGGGAGCGGGTTGGCGGAAAAAAATTCCGAGGACCCGAAAAAAATCAAATTTTTTTAAAAAAAATTTTGTTTTAAAAGGCCCATTGGGCCTAAAAACATTTCATTGTGAATGTTTGAAGAATTGGAAGAGCTTGAAGAGCAAGAGTTTGGAGCAAGGAAAAGCGAGGAGCGAGGAGGAAGGAGCGAGGAGCAAGCCTGCAGAGGTAAGTAAGTTAACAATTTAGCTAATCTAACTAGTTTAATTTAGTTAGGTAGTAATTTAGGGAATTTAATTTAGTTTATTGAGTATTAAAATGATGAATTGCAATTAAATTAATAAATTAAGTTAATAATGCCAATAAATGAAATTAATTTGCAGATTGTCCCTACAAACATCAAACACCATGGACCTCACCATATTTCTGGGCATTTTCCTCTTCCTGGTCCCTTTTATGGTTATTATGGTGGTGGAGGGTAGGAAACGGAGGGGCCAAACTGTAGAGGGGAATGAAGAAGCTGGAGGAAGTGAAATGGGTGAAAACCACGGTGAGGAGGAGCTGGAGGAGGGTGAACAGGGCACTCAAAAGACTAAACAAGACCAAACCTCATTGTGGAAATATGTTCACAGGGCTGAAACAGGGAGAGGGGGTGGAACCACTAAATTTCATTGCCCCCATTGCAACACTGATTACACAGGTTCATACACCCGTGCTAGAAGACACCTCTGCGGGAAAAGGCCATGGGATGGAGAGAAACAAATAGGAATCAAAACTTGTACAACGGTGTCAGCAGCGGATAGCAAATACATAAGGGAGGAGGAGGAAGCCCAATACAAATCAAAAAAATCAAGGGGTTTCTTTGAACGAAGCTCACAATCACAAAGAACTCCTTCAGCATCCTCCCAAGGCAGTGGATATGGAGGCTCAGGGTCATCATCTTTAAGGCGTAGAACCATATCAGATTTCCTTGATGAGGGGTGTAGGTATGATGTGGATTCAAAGGTTTACAGGTTTCTCTATGCATGTGGGATACCATTCAATGTTCTTCGCTCCCCTTATTGGCACGAAATGGTTTCTGCCATAAATGATGCCCCTAAAGGATACAAGAGCCCTGGGTATGACAAGGCAAGAACAGTTGGCCTTGATTCCGAAAAAGCAAAAATATCACATTCTTTGAATAAAATGACAAGTTCTTGGACTGACAATGGGGTGTCCATTGTATCTGATGGATGGACAAATGTAAAAGGCAAGCCATTGATAAGTGTTCTCGCTGTGTCCCGAAGTGGTCCCTTTCTAACTGCAAATGATTACTCAGACAAGTTCAAGACCGCCATCAACATTGCAGAAGCATTACTTGAAACAATTGACCGTATTGGGCCATACAATGTCATCCAAGTCATCACTGATAATGCTGCTAATTGTAGGGCAGCGGGAGCAATTATTGAGGACAAATACCCCAATATATTTTGGTCTGGCTGTTTGGTTCACACATTGAACCTTCTGATGCATGATGTTGTCAAGAACAAAAATACACAATGCAAATGGATTGGTGATTTGTACAAGAAAGGCAAACAAATGATAAAATTTATTACAAATCATAGCAATACCCATGGCCTTTTCCGCAGTCACTCAAGATTGGAGCTGTTGAAGATTGCAAAGACCAAATTTGGTAGCTATTACCTCACCTTCAAGCGCCTTTTGAAGGTAAGAGAGTCAATGACTAGCATGGTATCAAGTCCACATTGGCAGGTATTGAAGGAAAGGGCTACAAATGCAGCTGACAGGGGAGTTTTTGAAATGGTGGAGGAGGCCGCTCTTGATGGCCAATTTTGGACAAGTGTGAGGCAAGTTTTGGATTTCACCAAGCCCATTTATCACATGATTCGGTTTGCAAATACAGACAAACCAGTGATTGGCGAGGTGTATGAGCAGATGGACACCATGTTGGGGCAAATAAAAGATGTTGTTCATAACAGAGATGCCAACTTGTACAAACTGATCCATGATTGTGTGTGTGAATGGTGGAATAGACTTAATCTTCCACTACATTGCTTGGCGTATATCCTTACGCCAAAATACTACTCTACGTCTTGGTTGGGCCAACCTGCAGCAGGGGGTGGGGTTAGGACCAAACCCCATTTAGATCCAGAGGTAACTAGAGGATATCTAAAAGCATTAGAAAAATTGGTACCTGACAGGGAGGAATGTGCAGCTGTGCGCCTTGAAATAAGCAGATACTTCAGTGGCACTGGTTTGTATGGTAACTTCCATGCAATGGACGATAGAGATAGATTTGATACTCTCACATGGTGGGAAACATATGGCGGGCAGGGACTTTTGCCAAAATTGGCAAAAAAAGTTCTTTCACAGGTTGTAAATACTTCTTCTGCAGAGAGGTGTTGGAGCACCTACAACTACATACACAATGTGAAAAGGAACAGACTCAATGAAAACCGAGCAGAAAGCTTGGTTTATGTGCACTACAACTTGAGGTTGTTGAGTCATTACTGTGATCGGGCTAATGAGGATGCCACATATAGAATTTGGGACAATCACCCAGAGGATGACAATTTGGAGGCATTGTACATATTGAAGAACTGGAAGAGGAACTTGTAAGGGATGAAGATGATGTTTCCATGCCACCTCCACCTCCACCTCCACCATCCAGTAGCAGCGCTCGAGGTCCGAGTCTTGTTCCTTTGCTGCCGCCACCTTCATCTACACCCTCACGTGGAGGTTCTAGTTTTGGTCGTCGGTCTGTGCGGGAGGCTCTGAGAAGACCACCACGACCTCCTTATGGGGGAGACTCTCGTGGCAAGGGCC
>APFE031139328.1:162098-200416 GCA_000404065.3 Pinus taeda | reverse complement strand
ATAAAAAATATATATATTTTTAAAAAATCGCTCCCGGATTCGCTCCCAAACCGGGAGCTTCTGAAAATGGTTGCTCCCGCTCCCGCTCCCACTCCCAAGTAACATTGGCCTATAGCATTGTGGGGCCCCTGAGACCCAAATTAGGGCTGTGTATCACTTCCTGAAAGCAGAAGTCCACCTTCCGAGTTTAAGCTAAGGCGGCAGCATCCTCCTGGGCACCAGACCGCAACATTAGACCATATGCAATGTCCAATCCTGAACCAGCCATGTCTGTTATATAAGTCTTTGTGGCAGCAAGGTACGGGAGGCAGCAAAGGACCATCTAGGCACGAGGCTCTTGCTATGTGACCTAACCTATCTCAAACATCGGTGGAAACAGAAGCCATGGAGGTCAGGTTTAGAGTATTAAGGGCAGTAGAATTGACTGATGTAATTAGCCATTGTCTGTACTTCAATTGTATTAAAAGACTGAGGGCCTGAACTGCGTATGGTTGGTTGGAATGGTTGATGAAAGCAAACTATTGAAATATAGGACTATTCAATTGCATTGCATTTGTTGTCACTGACTGCCAAATTTGAGCATACTATTGGATAAAACTTGTTAAGTGCTCACACTCCCAACCATAAGGCCAAAAATCCCCTTGGGACACTACATGCATTCATGCAGGTTTGGCACTCTGTACTAGGCACCTATGATTAGGGCATTGCCTTGTAAACCCTAGCCTTCTTATCCTATGAAACGTGGCAGGGTCTTCACTGTTTTGATATACACAGTGAAGCTTTTGGAGTGACTGCATTGTACAGTTTTCTTTGACAGCTAATAGAGAAAACAGATGTGATTTGAGTGCTGCACTATCCTAGTACTTGCTGTTCGTAATTTTCTGTTATTCAAGTGCTTTTAGATCTAGCATTCTTACTAGCAGTTTTGAGAGTTTCCAGTTTTTAAAGCTATCTAGGTGTAAGAGTGCAGGTTTCAACACAAAAGCTTCCCAAGTACATTGTCCAGGTCTTTCAGCACTTTGGTGCAGTAAAGCCTAGGGAAATAACAATTGGCAGTTTTTGTAAAAAAATTCATATGTAGTTTCAACTTTCATCACTGCATGAATCTAGCTTCTATTTGCTAAGATTTGAGAGAAGAAACTAGGTAAATCTATGTCAAAATTATCAAAATGAGACTTCGTATTTTCTTTTTGTGTCAAGATATATGTGTATAATTAGATTCAAATTGCAATAAAAAATAAATAGTAAATAAACAAAAAAGAAAGAAAGATTTAAAAAAACCTCTCTGCCCCGAAGAAAAGGTTGTTTTCTCTTCTCTCTCCTAGAGAAACTATTATTTTATTCCTTTCTCGGGCATTCCCTTGAAGCATTAAAATCTTTAATAAAGACTCGGTCACTATGATAAATTGGAAGATGCAGAGCTTACGTTAGATTTCCCATCATTACTGGGCTTCTTAGAGGCATATGGGTGGGATAGAGACAAGTCAGATTTTAAATTTTAGGGCATTCGTTTTGAACTTTTGGCTTTGTGCCATCACCGACAAAACTTTGGTAGCCTGCTCTTGACCAGGTGATAAAGAAGATACTGCACTATGTTACCAAGTTGATGTTCTTGGCGACAAGATTTAAGTTTTGTCTGAAAGTCTTAGCATTCACCAACATTTACTATCTGTCTTGTTGGATTACCTCAAACTGCGGATATAATAAACTTATTAAACTCAGAAATATCCTTTGGGCGAACTCAAAAGGGAAAAAATGTTCAGTGGAGTCAACTGGAATATTTGTTCCACTCCTGAGTGCATGGGAATGGGAATCGCAAACATTAAAACTCCAGCAGCCATCTATGTCAAGTGGATTATTAGAGCCACAGAAAGAAATATGGGCTACAAAATCTTAATCAGGGATGACATTTTAGAAGGCTTACTACATGGTAAACTTGGATGGAAAGACTCTAGCTCTCTAACCTTGTGACAACACCAACTTCTATCAAAGTCTAAGGCTCCTTTGTTTTCCAGAGCACATAAAGGGCACAGGAAAGCTGCAAATCGGATCTGAAGTGGAATGGGAATGAATTTGGATCCGAATCTTACCTTCAATAATTACTCGAACCAAGGGATGTATGTTCTGGCTAAGATGGAGTCCCACTGGGAGATATACCTTGGTATGATGCTCTATGATTTCAGAAACAAAGTCAAAATTGTCTAATACCGCTATGACTCACCCGAAAGAGAATGGCTTCAGGAGACCAAATTAAAGGCAGAATATCAGTTGCAGAACTAAGACAAGATTTTAGACAAAATAAAAAGACTAGTTCCCAAAAATTTAAGGTTTAGTTTTTGCCTTGCTTTCAGAGGCAGCTGGTGGAAGGACTAGTGCTATAAGCAAGCCACGGCCTTTACTAGATTTTCACCCTGTGATGCTTATAAATTGGTTGTGGAAGGACTAGTGCTATAATGATTAATCAAGCCACTGGAATTTTACCCTCTGATGCTTATAAAGTGATGATTGTGGCAGACTTAGTAGAGGGCAAGTTATATAAAAAGTAAATGCCAATTCTTACATTCAATGTGTAAATCCCACTCTATATTGCATTTATTACTCGGGTGCATATTGATTGCCACAGAAATATCATTATTTCTCATTAGAACAACAATGCAAGAAAGGAAACGTACCTGTCCATAATAAATAAAAGGCCCAAATGCGAGAAGAAAGACTGCAAGCACCAAGATTCCCAATGTGAAAAATTTCACAATCCTGTAAGGACCTCTGCAGTAATGTCTTAACAAATACACAAAATACACGGGAGCAGCTACTAGAAACAGATGCTTGAAACATAGCAAGACGGCGAAGACCAATCCACCCATGAAATCCTGCCCCTCGCTCAGAAAGGAAAGTGACAGCAAAAGTATGCCCAACAGAAATCCATTGTACTGAAAATGAATGTGATCGATGATAAACAGACTGGGCGACCAGACAATTGAGATGTAAACAAGCCTCTGCTTCTCCAAACTCAGTTTCCTGCAGCATCTCCAGAGAGAAAAATACAAGACAAGATCTGCTAACATGACGGTTACCCTCTGGAATACCACAACCGTTTCAGCCTTATAGTTGAGTCCATTTATGAGATCTACGATTTTTGGGTCTACGCGGACGGCGAAGAGGGACAAGAGTTTCTCAAAGAAGGCAAACAGTGGAGGATAATCCAATGTCCATGGGCTGCTCTCGTCGAAATACCATTGGTTGAGGGGTAGGGAATGGGTGAGAGCCAGCCAGTGTCTGTGGACTTCAAAATCTGTGCTATGGTATGCTGGGATTAGCAGGACTTTCACCACAGTAGCCATGGCTGCCATCCATGCTAACTCTGACAAACCAGTAGGAGGAGAAGCCTTCCGCTGCTGCTGGTGGATCACGTACTCTTTCTCCGCTGAAATTCCCGTACACTCCATCTTTGCTTATGGGAAATTTTAACCTCGGTCCCATTTTATGTGGATTTCGTCTCAGGGTTTTTTTTTTTTCTCGTAAATTTTTAGCTATGTTTTTTAATCAATAAATGTGGTTTATCATATGGTAGAACCATATTTGTTGGTTGGAAACCATAGTCAAAAAAAAATGTAATTTCTATCAAAAAAATCTTAATTCAATTAAACTTACCAAACTAGTCTTGATGTGCATAAATTCATTGACTTACCAATTTAGTTGCCATGAGCCACTGTAGTTTTTTAGCCCTTAATGTCATAGGGGAGGGTTGTTTTGAAAATCAATTTATCAAAGTATTTTAAATAATTTATATTTATCCAAATTCAAAGGAAAGTGGTCAAACAACTTATTAATTATATTAACCCACTTAATACTTGTTTTGGGTAAAGTATTGGTGTCTCGGAGTTAGTATCTCTTTTGTAGTGACTGAGTAGTGTTGTAGAGTCAAGTATGTATTTTAGGTATTAAGTTATGGTTTTATCGCTGGAGTTATGTATGTCTAAGTGGTGTTATAGAGTTAAGTATGTCTTTTTGGGTATTATGTTATAGTTTTATTAGTGGATTGTTTAAAGACTTTTGTGTACTTATTTTTTTATAAAAATAAATATGAATATTATTAAAAAGAATATAGGTTTAAAAATAAATAATTTGATTGTGAAAATTTAAGAACCAAAGTTTAGACAAAATAATCTAGCCCTATTTCCTTGTGGCTAAATTTAATATTTTTATTGCTCTAACTAATTTTGATGATCCTTGAACCTAAGTACCAATCTAGCATTGAGAAAAATCAAGTAGGCATGTTTATTTTCCAAGTTCAGGCTTTTTGTATCTTTGAAGTATGAGCATCTACTAAGGGCCATTTGTCCTAGGTTGACTCATAATATTTCTTTGGATATCCTAGAGCCCCATTATTTGCATTCAAAAATGTCTTTTGAATGGGAAAAATTCATGTTCTTTGCCTTTAAAGTGCCACCTTTGAATGAGGCTTTCAGCTTTTGCTTTATTCATTTAAAAGTCAACAATAACTTCAAAAGAGGTTTGATGGCCTATCGAGTGAATCTTTGGAGAGTGGCTCGATGGTCTATCATGTAGTTTTCAAAGAATGTCTTCCAAGGTGGCCTAAATGGTTTGGTTTTCTTCTTTCAAAGAAGCATCTTTGAAAGAGTCTTGATGGTTTACTAGGTATATTCAAAAGAAGATATTTTTAAGTGGCTCAACTATCTACCAAGTAGTTTCAAAAGAAAATCTTTCAAAGCGGCCCAATGGGCTTGTTTTTCATCTTTTCAAGTAGCACCTTTGAAGGAGACTTGATGATCTATCAAGTGGATTCAAAATATCTTTCAAAGTGGTTTCATGGTCTATTGAGGGGATTCAAAAAAATATCTTTTGAAGAGGTTGAATGGCCTACCGAATGAACCTTTTGAAAGTGATTGATTGCCATCTTTTGCAAGACCATAAATACTTTGTCATCAAAGAAATTATTTGAAAGATGGAAGATTATTTGAATGTATTCAATCGCCTATTGAATACATATTTCAAAATCACCTAATGGGTTAGTGTGTAAGATTTAGGATGAATTAGGGTGATCTTCATATTAGGTCCAATGAGTTGCTTGAAAGGAGGTTGATGACTTGGATATGTACATGTTTTGAATGTTGTTGGATGAGCGCACAGACACACACACACATATATATGGTTTGCTAGATTATGTAGGCTCTGAGATGATTGGCACGCCTAACTTGATATTAGGTCCAATGAGTTGCTTGAAAGGAGGTTGATGACTTGGATATGTACATGTTTTGAATGTTGTTGTTGGATGAACACAAACACACACACACACACATATGGTTTTCTATATTATGTAGGCCCTGAGATGACTAGCACGCCTAACTTGTGGCTTGAGTAGCCATGACCCAGGGGCATCTAAGCCATCAAAATCACTTGCGGATTGCACCCAACCTAGGCCACACCAACCTTTAGCATGGTTGGATTTTTGCCCACAAAGTTTCAAACCAGTAACCTTTACACCATGGAGTGCTTTAACATAACACATTGTCATTGTTTACTCTACGCCCCGTGGGCATAAATGTGTGTGTGTGTGTGTGTGTGTGTGAGAGAGAGAGAGAGAGAGCACAAATAAACACTAGATCTACTAATATGAAAGATCTTTTAGTGATCAAACTAAGTAAAGAGATCTTACTACACTAAGAGGGGATGATACCTCCTTTGCTTTAGTTAAGATGGAACCTTCCTTGAGGTTGTAGAGTTGAAACACCTAAGATATGAATGGGACTATGCCAATAAAGATGCAATAGGATGATTTAACAAGCCTTTAAGGTTGGAGTCAAGTTAATCACATGATATCCATGTAGAGGTGTTAGAGATGATAGGTGCAAGCATCTAAGAGAATGGAAGAGGTCGAACTAAGAGGTATCACTTATTTGAGTGTGTACCTGGAAAGTATTGTTTCATATAGGTTTTTCAAAGGTACTTTATAATTAGGAAATGAATGGTATGAATAGGCAAAGGAATGTCCCCGAGGCATAGGTGTATGTTATGTTAGCTATTGGAGGATCTAGTCATTCTACGCAAGTTGATTATGTACCATTAATTTTGGTACATTAGCAAGAGTTTTTAAGCACAAAAAGGCCCTTTGTTATGTGTGTTACAAATTACATATGAGATACTATTTTACAAATTTGTGACACACTTTCCACCAAGTGATTGAGTAGTGTTGAGGAATTTTGACTTATTTTGACTCCATTTATAACAAACTACCATGGATTTGGCTTGTCATGGACCCAAAATGAAAGATCATGAATAATTATGGACCCAATGGAAGGCTTTCATCCCTAATTGGATTCATAAAGTGGTGCATTGGGGGTCAAAGTGAACCAAATTGATAACGAAGGGTTGGAGACCAAGCAAGACAAGATAATTAAGGTGCTACAAAGCACTATTTATCCTTGAGAGGTCACATTTGTGCTAACTCAGGGGGGACTCAAAGAACATGGTCCATCATATAAGAAAAATTTAGAGAAATTGTACTATGATTGGGTTGCCTACATATGACTATTAGATAAGAGTGGATAACACATTATACCTCTAAATGTGTAGGCATATATGAGTAGTCAAGTGTGAATCTCACATATTACATTTTGTTTGCCTTGTACGAGCTATTATGCATTAGATGGGAATAATTGAAAATTGCAAATAAAGAAAGAACCCAGCAAAGCAAAACAAGACATAACAAAAACAAGAGTAGCAACAATAACAAAGCAATAATGCATGGGCATTGGCTTGTTAACTTACATAGAGTGAAATAATGGCCAAAACGTGGTGACAAGGTAGTCTTAGTTGTTGGTTTCACTCAAGTTCGTAAATTTTGCATGGAGAGCCCATGTCTTGACAATTAGTACAAAAATTGAAACCACACCAAACTTATGTAGAGAATTGATCCAAGCAAATGTAAGAGAAAGAAAGAAAGGAAAGAGAAGCATGAGTTGCATGAAAACCAAGATGTCAAGATATGGGAACAAACAAGATTGACTATTATTTAACTTAAATATGGTAGCAAAGTTATGTGAGGGGTGCAAGAGTGGTGTAAAGTCTCCACGATCTCAGAGGAACACTGGTATTTTAGTTTCCTTGGGGACTTGGTCAAATCTCAAACAACTAGGCAAAAGCATATGTACTTTTGTTTGGTCTCCTTCTAGGAAAAGAAGTCATTGTCAAAACATTATTAGTCTTTGGGTGCTCTATGGTATCCATCAAGGCAATGCTTGGAAAATCCTCCCCTTTGGGAAGTAAACTATATATATCTTGGAAATTCCTCCCTCTTAGATATGTATATATGATTTTAGAAAATTAATAAATTTTAAAATTTTAATAGGAGAAATTTCATAGATGGCGAGGTGGATCATACCTATGACATGGATTGATAGGGTCCATAGGGGCAGACTTTCGGGGTCGTCAAGTGAAACTCAGTAAATCAATGGTTCGAGTCATAGTTGATCTTAAGATCAATGATACATACTCATCTTAGATTTGGACAAAAAAATCCTAAGCTAAATGAGTTCAACAATATCACAAATTCTCCAATTCGTTGATGTCACAAATTCCTTGGCTTCTCTGTGTAACACATTTTGAAAATCAACAATGAAATAAAATCTAAGTTTTTTGATGGAGGAAGCAATCCAAAGCTCGAAAAAATTCATTGAAGTGAGAAAAACTTAGTTTTCCAAAGAAGAAATCTAAGTTCAGTGAATTTCAAAATTGTGAGAAAAACTTACTTCATTGAAGAAGAAACATAAAGTTCAGTGATATTTAGTCTCAAGATAAACAATTATTTTGGCTATAATAGGAGCAAAAAATCTTATAACTGGATGAAATTTAAAGAGTATGTCCATAGTGAGGAATATTATAAAATGTTAGTGAGGGTCACTAACCACTTCTGCTTCAAAAATATAGAAAACTCAAAATAATGGTTTTTTAAGGATAGGGGAGTGTTCTTTGACATAGGCCTTGTTATCAATGAATTTTTTACAATGGAATCAAGGAGTATATATGAAGATACTTGGCTGGGATTTTGGAAAAACACCAAAAATTTTGGAATGGAGGAGTCAAAGAGAGTTAAAATCCACTATCTTGGACCACTTTTGTGGATTTTTTAGATCTTTGAGTGTGGAAAAGTGATCCCATATCACAAATTTGGGAAAAAATATTTACTCAACATTTTACCTCCTCAACAAGTCGAACAACTTTGTCTTACCAAATTTCTCCTAGTTTTGCTCTTTGTTGAATTAAAAAAATATCATTTTTAGCGTACAATGCAAAATGAGGCACGAGTTTGGTCATTGAAAAGATGAGTTCGAGAATATTATGTTTAATGTATTAAAATATAGATGAGTACATTAATGTTCTTAATAAATTGAGATGAAGAATAGTTTATAGCCTAATCAATGAAATATTTTACAATATGCATAATTTTAATATAATAAATATTGCATGCACATTTTTGTAGAATTAGGGGTATTGGCATAATTGGTCAAGTTTAATATGAGGACCAAAGACATGGAGGATGCCCATGGTTCTCACAACCATGAAAATGAAATTAAAGGTCTAAATTTCATCATGGGAAATGCAAAAACAATCCCATGGACATGAAAGTAGGGTGAAGCCAATTAAACTAGTTGAGAAAATGAGGAGCTTACATAAAGAAGTGTAGATCTATAAAGTAGATAATGAACAACTAAAAAGAGCTTAAGAGGAGTAGAACCACATTAACACTCAACTTCTACATAGTTTGAATAACTTGTAAGGACTAAATAATAAGAATTCCAACATAAGACATTAAGCAACACATAAATCTCATTCTAAGAGGGATGTGTTGGTCAAAGTTGTCATTGATGTCAATATAGCATTGTTGGAGATGGAAAATATTCTTGTGATACATGAATAACCCTTATGTGATGTTGTCCTAACCTCATACAAACCCAAGGAGAAAGCCCTAAGCATGAAGATGATGCATATACCAAATTCCCTAACTACATTTATATCCCTATCTTGAATGATCTAATGATGCATGATTTAATGATGAATGAAGAAACCCTTCCAGGCACATGTATGCATAATAATACTCATTGATGAAACCTTAGCCCTTGTCCTCAATGAAGATAATAATGGCATGGATGATTGTTGAAGGTCACATTTGGAGCTCTAGTAAAGAAGCCTTAGATGCCCTAATCCTAAAAAGCTTGAAGGCCTAAATTCTATGAAGAAGGAGCCCTAGACATAAAATACTAAAGGCTGCCACAAGTAAAATTAGAATGACGGTTTCACAAATATAATTTTTTTGGTGGAAAAATGAGCCTATTTAAGGATGAAATTGACACCAACTTGTAGAGGACATCATAAGCTTTCTAACAAGTACCTATATGCCTCATAACTCCTTACCATTGTAGAGAAATTATTTTTTGAAATCTGAGTATGTTAAAAATTGTAAAAATTTGCTAGCCGACCTAAGCTTACATCAACTCAAGTCGGTTCCATTGCCAAGAGGTAAGGTCAAAAATGTATAAATATAAACTCGGACTCGTCATTTCAAACCAAAAATTCAATCAAGACACAGAGATAAGTGGAAGGTAAGGCTGATAATTATCCCACAACTATTTTGATGGACTATGAAGCTATTTATATCTATATAAATCCTAATATGGTTGAAATATTTAAATTGAAGAGACATGAGCATGAAAAATCTTGGTTGGTTTATCTAGCCATGGGAATGAAAAGGAGAATTAATGAGTTTGTTAAGGATTTCTTAGTGAATATGAATGGATTCAACACTAAGACAAATCTAAACATCATACTTCTTGGGTCATATGGTTGCTTGATATTTGTGGATTGGTTGGAGAAACATCATGTTATCCTATATTGCTACAACAAGGCTTTCACATGCTTTGATGAAGAAGGAAATTTAAGGACGGTTCAGGGTATTCCAAGGCTTATATCCATTAGATAGATTTTAGCATTATAGTTGAAAATAAAATTTAGAAAAGGGTTCCAAATATACCAACCCAAATGGAAGAGACAACCAAGTACAAGGAGTTGAATATTAAAGGCTATTTGGTTTTGAAAGAATATGAATATGTGTTTGGGGAATTGCCAAGATTGCCACCAAAGAGACATTTCTCTATTGACATGATACCTAGAGTTTCCTAATGTCCAAGAATCCATACATAATGAACACACCAAAGTAGAAAGGGTTGTATATGCAACTAACAGAGTTGTTGAAGAAGGGGTACATATGCCCAAGTGTCTCACTTTTGCGTTTCATCGTGCTCTTTGTGAAGAAGAAGGATGAAACTTTAAGGTCGTGTGTTGATTTCAATCAACTAAATAAGGTTTTCATAAAGAACGAGTATTGTTTGTCAAGAAGCAATGACCTCTTTGATTAGCTAAAAGGATCAAGGATGTTTTCCAAGATTGGTCTAAGATCGATTTATTATAAAGTCGGAATCATAGAAGAAAGTGTTGAAATATGTAACTAGGTTCGGTCTTCATAATGACATATGTAATCATGATTTTATGTATTTGGTGTAATGAGAAAAATAAATTTATTGTTGTTCTTGAGGCATTGGTTTTGTGCTCAAGGAAATTTATTTTTATGTAAATCTCCCATTATGAGCTCTTAGGGTTTGTTATTGAGTCATCAAGTCATTAGAGTCATTGGCATGTATGAAAGACCCATTTTGGGCAAGTTACATATTGTAAAATAAATTTTATCTTAGTTAAAAGGAGTAAAGGAACCCTCCAAGACCACGTCTAAACTCAAGCGTTAAGTTGGGCTACCAAATTGTGACAAGTTGACCTACAAGCAATGACGTGAAGGCTATATATTGAAAGTTCGACTTCATTTATGTGGCACTAATTTAGTGGGTTTTGTATAACACAGAAGCTTGTGTAAACCAAGCGAATAAGGAAATGAAAAAATATTGGAACGATTGTCTTTTGGGTTATTCATCTCACTTGTATAAGTCTAGTTAGGGCTAGCTCCTCTAGCAGCGAAAGTCAAAGTTACAGTCATCTCAAGAAGACAAGAAAGTAAACTATCATGGATCAATAGAGCCGAGTTATTATAAAAGGAAGAACATTCACAGTGAAGAATGGAAGCCTTGTAAATATGTCATATTCAGTCCACACGTGAAGAATTTTAGAAGATCACAAGTAGACCGAAATAAGCAGACCTATGACAAGTGCTGAAAAATTGAAGAAGCGTTGAAGTCTGATGTGGTGCACTCGGTTTTACTAGTGTTGACTTTATGCAATTAGTAATAATTGAAAGAAGTGTTGTGAAATGGTCTTGGAGGGGTCATTTGATCGAGGGTCTAGATCTTGGAATTCGTCAATTGAAGATTCTGTAAGAAGAAGAATTCTTGTGGGTTTTCCTCTCTGATTGGAGAGGTTTTGGCCTTGGTTAATCACCTATATCTTGTGTCCTTTTGTTTCATTATCCTTTTATGTTTTGGTAATTGTTTGATAAACAAGTTGAAGAAGAATCTAACTAAGAGAAGTAAAAAGTAATCATAAACAATTATCATTAAAGAGAAATCAATCATCTTACTACCCCTACATTTTTCAACATGGTATCAAAGCTAAGGTAACAAGTCAAAGAAAGGAAAGGAAACTTAATAAAGGACACTCAAGGATTGGAGCAATGAAAGAAGAATCAAAGAGAGGACAAGACATCAAGAAGAACATTGAAACCTCAAAAAGAGATACTCAAGAGTCGAGTTCAAGAACATCTCCAAAATAGACGTGATCAAATCTTATGCTTTATTTCTTGACTAGATCCATTATAAAGGCAACCTTCAAAGACCTTTTTAACTACAAGATGAAACAAAAGACTAGGTTATATTCCATAATAGCATGCATTCATGTAGAGCATCGCTTCACCTACAGCAAGACCGAGTAACAGCCTGATCAGGGAGCTACAAAGGGGATAAGAGAAGCATTAAGAATCAAGCCAAGATCTTGAAGGGAGACTTGCTGCACAACCAAAGAAAATTAGAGTCACTCCTTACCATATTCCTACCACATGTGCAACAACAAAAAGCGCTGAAAAAATCTCAGTCGAAATGTTGGAGGAAAGGTCAAAGTTGTAGGCAAACAACTATCAAGATAATTTGAAAGCATAATCCATTGAAAAGAAAAAGTCTAAATTATTTGCAACACTCCATGAAGACAAACATACAATAACAATTGCAAATCTGAGATTCTGAGATCTCTCTATCTCTGTGATAACATAGATCTCATCTTCAAGATGTGTCCTTGTGACATCATTAATTTACTCTACTTATAAATTCAAACCTTATGGTGTCCTAGTTCATGTGGCACAAAAGATGCAGTCATCAACCTCATATATATTCTTTGAAGTTTGAAAGGACTAAGGAAGCAAACCTCAAGTAGTCCAAGTCATCAAGCAAGTGTTGAGTTGTACTAGAGGCATTGTTACACTTGTAGCTACCAGTTTTACATGAAGACTTGTGAAGCTGTAAAAACATTGATCCGTGGTCATTAATCATGTGATCTTTGGAAATCATATACTTGAACAAAGAAATGTATGAGTGCAATGAAGATTGTCTCACACCAATGAAGATGGCATCCATAACTGCAAGTCATCACAATAAAGGTAAGTAACCATAAGGTATATATGGTATATTTTATGTTTTAGGGCTGAAAATATGATTCTAGGGTTTGTTATAAATCCAGGGAAGGGATAAACCCTAGCATGACATAAAGAGGGAATAAAATCTGATCTAGGGTTTGAAATTTAGAAGCCCTAGGATGACCTCTTGATTGAATAAGAACCCTAAAAATCTTGGGATCATATTTTGGTACCGTATACTTTTCTTAGGGTGCTTGTTAATAAATATTGAAGATACAAGAAGCAAAGATGGATGGGCAAAAATGATGGAAGAAGGAACTTGTATAATTATGGATGTATGGATCTCAGCAAGATGGAAAAATTCCTTCACCACGACAACAAAAAGGGAAAAGAATTATGACAAATGCATCATTTAGGAGATGGCATCATTGTCACATACCACTGGAGCAAGATCTCAAGACATCATAATAAGAAGCCTGAAAGAAAGTTGGAATAGTCATTAGAAGGAAGTAGCTCTTAATAACCTCATTAAAAGCATAAGTAGTACTTATGGGTAGAAGAGATTCATCTAGTATGGAGCTCATCATACATCATTAGGAAAGAGCATCTACAAGATAAGAATAATTAGGATCCTCTAATGGAATCTTCATTAGAAGCTTCATCTCTTGGAAGAAGCAAATGTCTCGCTGAGAATTCCACTTTCGATGGAATTCATTATTTGAAAGAATGATGGTATGATGACAAAGGAATGCAGCATGTCAAAGATGATTGAAGCACTCTCAATCAAGAACATAAAGTGGTTGAAGGAATTCTATATTCCCAAAGAAAAAAAAGAGGTATGTATGCACATGAACAATAAGTAAAGTCATGTCATTATATAGTTGCAAATAGTAAGAATGCATGAGCATGATCAAGGGGAAAGGATCTCTTTCATTAAAGGGATGTGTAAAGGCACTGGTCACATATTAACTAGATGAAATCAACATAATATGTCCTCATATTGAATATGAGGTGGCTTATAAAATGAAGGAACAATGATTCAGAGTTCTTGGGAAGTAATATGTGAAAAGAAGAGATCGTAAAGGATGCAATTATAGACAAGGCAATCAACATCCAATCACTAGGAGAATTCACTATGAAATCTCCATGGGAAAGATATGAAGACCTTGGAAAAGGTCTGAAAAGAAAGAATACCCTTGACAATTGAATATCTTGGATATGTGTCAATATGAATGCAGGATGTTGATGTTCCAACAAGCAAATGTCATGATGAAGGGCCATCACAAAAGGTAATTTCTTATTTGATGTTCATTTCTGATGTTTGAACAATATCTGGATGGGATAATATAGGGCTATTGAAAGAAAGGTGTGGATGTCATCTACAACTGGTATTGATGTGGTGGGATGGAAGATATTGAAGGATACATAATGCGAAAAAAGTAGTTGTATAAGGAAAAGCTAGATATGGTCATATGGATCACTCTCCGATAAAAGGAAGAAAGACATGACTACCTTGATTTGAGAAGGAAAGTGATGGATGGTCTATGCCCTATGTAGACGTCCCAAAGATGAAGGTTCCATAATGTTAAAAATGAAATTCATGACATCGAATGGAGGAGCACTACAAACAGTTGAAGGTCCCATGAACTCCACCAATGAAGAAGGAGTTTCTGGAAACAGGTCCTTAATTAAGAGGGAGTCTAGAAGAAATTTCTAATTAAGAAGAAACTTGGAAGCAAGTCCCTATTCTGAGAGGGAGCTTGGGTACATTCCTTCGTTGGAATGGGTATATACTCCCTAGTTAAGAGGGAGAGATAGACACATCATTCTTGTATTTACTTGGGAAGAAAGAATGGAGGATTAGGTAAGCATATGGAATCTGATACTCTTTGAGGACATGGTAGGGAATCCAAGACAAGAGTAGTTGTAGAGGACCAATATTCTTTAAGGATTGGTAATCCAAGATAAGAATAGTCCTGGAAGGACATACTCTATGAACACCCGGGTGGAGTATGCTCCCGGAGAGACAATGATGAAGGTATCTATAAATCATTGGTCTTGCCAGCATTGTGCTCTGATCTTGTGGAGAGATAGAGCTATTATTCAAGGCCTTCCTATGTGACAATGTTGGATGATATGATGCTATACACATGGGTTGTCAATTTGACTCTTCTTATCAAAATTTTTCAAATTGAGAATGTCCAAGTACATTGTATGAATTATGAATACCTCCCTAGTTAGGAGGGAGTGTTGAAATATGTAACTAGGTTCGGTCATCATAATGACATATGTAATCATGATTTTATGTATTTGATGTAATGAGAAAAATAAATTTATTGTCGTTCTTGAGGCATGGCTTTCATGGTCAAGGAAACATATTTTTAGGTAAATCTCCCAATGTGAGCTCTTAGGGTTTTTTATTGAGTCATCAAGTCATTAGAGTCATTGTCATGTATGAAAGACCCATTCTGGACAAGTTACATATTGTAAAAGAAATTTTATTTTAGTCAAAAGGAGTAAAGGAACCCTTTGGGGCCACATCTAAACTCAAGCATCAAGTCAGCCTACCAAACTGTGACAAGTCGGCCTAGGGACATTGACAAGTCGGTCCACAAGCAATGACATGAAGGCTATATATTGAAAGCTTGACTTCATTTGTGTGGCATCAATTCAGTTCGTTTTGTATAGCACAGAAGCTTGTGCAAACCAAGTGAAGAAGGAAATGAACAAAGATTGGAAGGATTATATTTTGGGTTATTCATCTCACTCGTATAAGTCTAGTTAGGGCTACCTCTAGTGGCAGCGAAAGTCAAAGTTATAGCCATCTCATGGAGCCGAGAAATTAAAGTGGCATGGATCAATAAAGCTGAGTTATTATAAAAGGAAGACCATTCACAGTTGTTGACGGTGTTGGATGCGCCAACATTCACGGAATCTCCCCGATATGAAGTCCCAATGAGACCTCACACCGTTTGGTGTAGGAGTCCCATACATAATACAACCCGGTTGCCAATGCGATGGGTTTTTAATGATATGACTTGGCTGCAATAAGACATAGAGTGATGTATAATGACTTTGGTGAGAACAAGTGTGTGACCCTGCGGCGAGTCAAGTGCGATGCATGAAGGTTATACCACGCAGAAGGGAGAATAAGCGATCCCCTTAAAATCCTGTAATAGTACGCAGCTTGAAAGGAACACACAAGCATAATGACAGCACAAGATAATATGCAAAATAGTTCACAAGTTAACAGTGATGACTTACTACAACAAAATGCATTCAGCAAGATTCATACCAATGCAAAAAAAATAGTTCATATGCATAAGCGTAAGTTAAATAACATACATTGAAAACATAACAAGAATAATACTACTATATTTACAACATATGCATGAAAACGTGATGGCTCTGAGATTTTATTAAGTGAAAGTTCCAATCATACATACACCATTGACGGACCACTAGCCCCAATAGTTTAATGTGAAATCAACAACACCTGCTCCTCCAAAGAAATATACTTCCTCTACACTATAGAGAAGCCAAGGCTCTCCCAAAACATCCAAGCTCCCGACTCTAAGCCTAAGCCTAGCCAAAAGATTGGCTCCTAAAAGCCCTTTAGATTAGTTATGACGTTCTATTTATAACAAGAGGGGGGTGACTCTTCAACTCCCATTTGTGACTTTTGGACTTCCCTCATGACTCTTCAACTTATTTACAAAATGACTCATTGCATTACATCATGACTCTTCACATTCCAATATTGACACTTGGAATTCCACTTACAAATTAATTACAAATAATATTACGATTTACACTGGTAACCATATAAGACAAAATAGGGTAGAGCCAACTACACACACTAACAAGACAAATCTCTATCATGCTTGAGTTTGGGGAAACTCAAGCTCAACAACTTCCATTTGATGTCTCTCAGTCACATATCGGTGCCAAGCTTGGTAATGTGCGATGACATCCCTGAACTGTGTGATGGTGTCTGGCTAGAAGCGGACTCTAGCCTCCATAGCATCTGAGTAGAATGATTTAGAACCAATTTTAACTTCCTTTTGGAGCATGAGAAACATTGTCCTCACTTGGACAAGGCCACCGATGTAGTTTTGCATGTTATGTCTATTCACCTCCAAATATTCCTTGGTTGCAATCTATATAAGTTGCTCCAAGTATTCTTTTATCTCCTTCATGAACTAGTTCTTGGGTTTGGCTTCAATGAGTAAACCAACTGATGGGATTTTGTGGGACTCCACTAAGAAATCTAGATTATTGTTGATCCAAGGGATCAATTTAGTGCTCAAAAATTAAAGTGTGAGACAGATCTCAAAACCTATACCATTGCATAGATCTCAACAATCTGAATCCTACGCAACTTGAATCATTCAAAACCAATATCGTATGATCTTGATATCACGTTCTAATCAAATTCCCAAACAGGGAAAATTTTAAAGCTGGGTTTCAGGTATGCCCAGTCAGGAGTTCGTACCCTGACTAGGCATGTGACTGGGCAGGGTGATTGTATTTTTATTGGCCAATGGTTTGTTAACAAGTGTCTCCTTTTTATTAGTTCGTGGATGGTGCAATTCTATTGGTTTATGGCTTGTTGAAGTGGTCGAATCAGAAGAGGCCACGTGGGCCAATGGGTGGTTGCCACGTGGCCTACTGACATTGGTGCAAAATTGTTACGGGCTAGAACATGCCTAATAGGATTCGAACTAGCAACCTTACACGGAGCAGCAAGACCAACCACCAATGCGCCATCACAGATGTGAATTGATAAACGATGGAATCATCATCCACTTGAATGGAGCGCATTTTAAATTGGAGTTAAGGGTCAGGGCTAAATCCCAGCCATGGTCCCCGCACCCTTAAAACTAAGGGGTGGGATCGTGGCTAGGGCTTAGCCCCAACCCCGAGCCATGGTCACCACCCACGTACCTCAACACAATGGAACCGCAACTAGAGTGAATGGAGCAGGGCGAAAGTTTGAGTGGGGGCCAACCTGGGTCACATAGAACCCTCACATAACAACAGGCGAAGTCGGGAATGGGGCCAGCCCCAGGGTCTATGGCCCATAATATGACTAGTCCTTCGACAGTTGGCATGCACCAACAATATTTGGCACCCAATGCGATCATATGCGTGTTAATGAGACCATATGCCAGGTGTTGAGGGCCCGACCGATGGGGGCAAGCAGTTAGCCCCATCCCCTTAGGCACGTGGTCCCCATGTGACCCAGTTTTTCGGAAAATGGGGCTTAATGGACAATTTAACTATTCAACAATTTCACACATCGCGCAGGATTGTAGGGCAATTTTGTGTGCCAATTCCAGGTTTGGCGCACTCAAGCTAGGTTTGGGTCAAATTGGAGGATGGTCCGCTATGGAAATTATGAAAAACTTGTAACAAGCATAATTTTCTCAAGTTTTGGACAAATGAGGTGCAAAAAGAACCGAGATGGGGGTTTTTGACAGTTCATGATCCATTGGAGGCATTAGTTTTACATTTTGAGCATTGTAGAGCCATGAAAACACAAATTTTAGCACTTAATGAAAGTGGCACTACATTGGAAGCTAGACCAGGAGATGTAGCCTAAGAGAGGGGTGAACTCCTTTATCATGTGTGTTGTTATGTGTTTTTGATATGGTATTTTCTCTATTTTGGTTGTTCACTAAGTTTAAAAATAATTTGTTTATGTGTTTTGTAACTTGATCCATTACCCAAAAAACATAAAATTTTCACTTGCAATTTGTATATCACCTTCAAGTTTTCATAAACAGATCATTTTGGTATGAGGTAATCAGGTTATTGTGAAGTTTTAATTTTGTTTGCAAGTGTTTTTCTGTTGCTTACAAGGATAAAGCTTAAAATAGGAGAAGGAGAACTTGTGGAGCCAAGATCTCAAATTGTTTCAAGGAGAACAAACACACCTCAAGCTTCAATAGTCATGGCACATGAGGAAGGTCCTGGAGGGATGTCTGAAGATGAAAAAGCTTTCATAAAAGATATCTTTGAGATGTTTGAAATGGTAGAGGTTATTTATGAAGAGAGGAATTCAAGGTTGTAAGGAGAGAGCTCAAAACCTCCAAAAGGAGATGGAGGAAAATGAGACAAGTCTCCAAAAGGGAATGGAGGGAATGGTGACAAACCACCACCTTCACCTCCATCTTCATCCTCATCTTCTACTTCTTCTACCCTTTCACAAACACCTCCAAATTCTCCAAAGGGTCATGGTAAAACTCCTTTGCTTAAGCTTGATATATAGTTTGAATTGCATATGCACAATGGGGAGGTAAATGCTGAGAAATTGGGTAAGTGGGTTCGTCATATTAAAGTGTATTACAAGATACAAAGAATCAAGGATGATGAGACCATAATTTAGCTTCCTTCTCTTAGATTGGAAGGTGCAACACTTATTTGGTGGGAGGCCAAAACTCAAGAGAACATAACGAAACATGGTAAGGTTTTATCCTCTTGGAATGATTTTGTTGTTGTAATAAGAAGGAAATTTTATCGATTAGCATACATGCAAAAAACTATTATAGATTGGAAAAAATTTAGGCAAGCTAAAGGTCAAAATATGCAAAGTTATACTCAAGGGTTTAGAAAAAGAGCTTTGATTTTGGGTATAGATTTATCCTCTCAAGACACTCTACTCAAATACATTGGAGGATTGCATAATTATTTGAGACACACAATTCTCATGTTTAACCCTGCAAAACTATATGAAGCTTGTGTACAAACAACTCATTTAGAAGCAAGAGGGAAGAATGTTCCTCAAGAGGGCAACAAAAAGGCATTTAAGAGTGGAGGCAAAGGAAAGGGGAAATTCAAAGGCAAGGATAAAAAGAACACTCCAGTCAATAAAGAAGGAGAAAAACTCACATGTAAACACTATTCAAAAGAAGGTCATGATGAAGACCACTGTTGGAAACTTCATCCTGAAATGAGACCCAAAAAGTTTAACAACAAAGGGAAACAAAAAGCTGTTGCAACTACAAAACATGATTTAAGATCCGATTCCGGGGATGAAACAAAGGTCACATCCATGGGATTGAAAGGTAAGGATTCAATTGAAAATACTATTTCTTCTAGCGAACCCATTGAAACTCAAAATGAAAGAGAAACAATAGAGTTGTTCCATATTAGAATCATCACAAAACATAGCAAGGTAGATACTTTGTTTGATAATGGTTCACAAGCAAACCTCATTTTAGAAGACATTTTCAAGAAACTAAATTTGGAAACCATTCCTCATCCTAAACCTTATCCTTTGGGTTGGGTATGTGACAATGCCAAGTTACAAGTGACAAGAAAATGCCTACTAAGATTTGCCATCATTGCAAATTTTTTAGATGAGGTAGAACTTGATGTCATTCCACTTGACATTTATGGTATTGTTTTGGGAAGCCCATATCTATATGACAAGAAATCCATCCTTCGTCGCCATGAGAAAAAAACATCACTTGCTTAAAGATGGGATTGAGTACATTGTTAGAGCACATAGCAAGAAGTTGAATTTATCACTTGTGAATGTTGGACAAATGAAGAGGTTTGTAAATGCTAGTCATAATTTTACATTGTTGATGATTAAACGTAAAGATGTTGATGAATCCTAATCCTTTCAAAGATATGAATCAAGTTTGAAATATAATTTCATTGAGGTTGCTAATCCATGTGATAAGATGTTTCAAGAGTCTAACATGTTTTCTCCTAAAAGAGGAAAACAATATGAAGTGCAATTGTAGCATAATGCATCATTCTTGAACATTGGTATGAACAAGATGCCAGTGGTAAAGAATTCAGGGGTAAAAAAGTAGATGCAAAAGCTATTTGACAAAGAGGACATTGGTTCTAGAATATGTTCGTGTGGGTTTCTTAATGTTTTGGCCTTGAAGAGGGATGGTGCATGGCGATGGCGATCAAATTGGGTAAACAGTCAAGCCAAGTGCAAGGCTAGACATGTTAAGCATCGTTATGACTATAATGGTCAAGGTGAAGTGAACTTGAAATTGAATAAGTCTTCTTTGATTGAAGATTGAGAAGGAAATGTTCAAATTCCTTCAAGGGAAGTTTTCTTTTAAGAATATCTTGAAAAATTGCAGCAAGATATTATCTTTGACAGAAAGCCAAAGACTTCAAAAGTGAAGTACCTGCATGAGGAGCTCAAAGTGAACAAAAAAAAAAACAACAACAACAACAACAACAACAAGCCAAATGGGTTTAAACTGGAGGGAGGAGGGAACTGTACCCTCATCTATTTGTTGACTGAAAATGAGATTTTGGAGGTCCAAAAGCTTCCAATGGGGAGGAGTGATCCAAGGGATCAATTTAGTGCTCAAAAATTAAAGTGGGAAATAGAGATCAAAACCTATACCATTACGTAGAGCTCATCGATCTGAATCCAATGCAACTTGAATCGTTCAAAACCGATATTGTATGCTCCTGATATCATGTTCTTATTGAATTCCCATGCAGGCAAAATTATAAAGTTGGGTTGCAGGTATACCCAATCAGCAGTCTACCCGTTGACTAGGCATGTGACTAGGTAAGGTGATTGTATTTTTATTGGCCAATGGTGTATTGACAAGTGTCTCCTTTTTATTGGTTCGTGGATGGTGCAATTCTATTGGTTTATGGCTTGTTAAAGTGGTCAAATCAGAAGAGGCCACGCGAGCCAATGTGTGGACTCTAGACATTGGTGAAAAATTTGTTATGGGTTGGACAGGGCCTAACGAGATTTGAACCAATGACCTTCCACCGAGCAACAAGACCATCCACCAACACACCATTGCATATGTGACTTAATAAACTATGGATTCAAGATGCATTTGAATGGAGCACATTTTAAATTCTAGTTAAGGGTCGGGGCTAAACCCCAACCCTAGTCCACACGCCCTCAGAACCAAGGGGCGATACTGTGGGCTAGGGCTTAGCCCCATCCTCGAGCCATGGTCATCACTCACATACCTCAACATAATGGGACCACAACCAAAGCCAATGGAGCGGGGTAGAAGTTTGAGTGGGGGCCAACCCTTAGGGGAAACCCCAAGTCACATAGACCCTTCACATAACCACATGTAGAGTTGGGAGGGGGGCCAACCCCTAAGTGCTTGCAGAGGGGGCCAGTCCCAATGCCTATGGCCCACAATATGACCAGTCTTCTGACGATTGGCATGCACCCACAATCTTCGGCTTCCAATGTGGTCATATGCACGTTAATGAGACCATACGCCAAGTGTTGGGGGCCTAGTCGGTGGGGGAGGGAAGTTATCCCCATCCCTTGGGCACGTGACCCCCATATGACCTAGTTTTTCAGAAAGTGGGGGTTAATGGATAGTTTAACTATCCCACAATTTCATGAGTTCTGGGTTTGGGGCACTTAAGCCAGGTTTATGTCGAATTGGAGGATGGTTAGCTATGGAAATTGGGAAAAAAATGTAACAGGCATAATTTTCTCAGTTTTTTGCAAATGAGGTGCAAAAATATTTTTGATAGTTCTAGATCCATTCAAGACAACAATTTTGTATTTTTAGCATTGTAAAGCCATGAAAACACAAATTTGTGCACTTAATGAAAGAGGCCCTGCATTGGAAGTTGCACTAGGAGATGTAGCCCAGGAGAGGGGTGAACTTCTTTTTCATGTTTGTTGTTATGTGTTTCTGATATGGTATTTTTCCTTTATTTTGGTTCTTAACTAAGTTTAAAAATAATTTATTTATGTGTTTTGTAACTTGATCCATTACCTGAAATACATAAAAGTTTCACTTGCAATTTGTATATCACCTTCAAGTTTCAATTACAGTTCGATTATATAACCGTGCATACGAGGCCTAAAAGTTACCAATGAATGAGGTGAGTTGTTTGTTGTTCTGATCAACATCCACACTCTTTCTTTGTCCATCTCTGCTTGTTGCTTCATTTTCTTGCCAAGTCAAGCGGTGACCCTTTGTATTGGATTAACCATTCATGCATTACAACAATGGCAGCTTGTACATTCATGAGATTTTTGACAAAGTCTTTACACTTTTGATGCACCATGCACGTGGAAAACTACCTTATGCATAGTAACAAGAACTTCATAGAGATTTTGCATGGTCTCTCCAAGTGTCGATACTTCACTAAGTATCGTTGCCTTCATTTCCTCTAGATGGACCTATGCGGAAGTTGCACTTTGAGTTATTGTGCAGAACTGTTCAACCTCTTTCCTAGCAGCGTGCAAGTTATTTTCCAATTCCTTATTCTCGGTCGTCAAAAAATCAATATTTGAATTTGATGCACTTGTGAAGGCAAAGTTTCTCTAGTTCTTAGTGTCAGCCACAATAACTTTTTCTCTCATAAAAGTAGGAGATACGAGGTCATCCAAAAAATGATTCTTACACACTTATACAATCTTCTTGTGAAGTTCATTGTATGAGAAATTGTACATGTCCATAACCAGATCATCATCAAGGGGAACAACTTCTCCTTCCTTGCCTGGAGTTGACTCTACTACTGGAGGTGGTGGAGGCTAAACAATGACCAATTATGTGCTTGGCGTCAAGTTGATATCTTGATTCTACGACTATGGTTCCTACTCCATGTCTATGATATTTATCAACTATTCAACCTACTTAGCAAGCTCTGTGTCCTGCATCTGTCCACTCCCCTCCTTTGTTGGTTGTCAGTTATGTTCTTTCTCTTTAACTCGTTTCCACATTGTTTCTTCTGCTATTTATCTTTGCCTCTCTTCTTCTTCCTTCTTCTGCTTCTCTTCTTGTTCTTGCTTCTACTTTTCTTCCCTCTTCCTTTGTTCTCCTCTCTATATACTTTGTTTCCTCTTTGCCTATGTTGCTAAATCCAATTTCATAATAGTTGGAATTGCTTTCATATTATGGTTTCTTTCTCCCTTGGATGATAAGCAACATTTCTCCTTCCCTTATCCTATGCAGGGTTGCTCCCTTTTGTTGTTACTACTTCTAGAATAACTTCCTTATGTGGAGTCACCTGTGAAGTTCCTACAAAACTAACTGTCTCACAGAATTTGGAGGTATTATAGCAATTCTTCCATGGATCTTCCTCCGGCTAGTGAAATGTCTCGCTGAGCCACTAGAAGTGAATTCTCGCACAATGGTTTTTTCAAATGCCACGGGGATTGTAGGAAATTCCTGAGTACCAAATGCAAACTTCTCTATCGCATTTCATTCGGTATCGGTGACCTTTAGGTTCTTTATCTCGTACAATCCAATTTGCATAGGAAGAAACTGAACAAGGTTCTTTCTTCTTCCTGTGCAAAGCTGCTAACAACCCTATGGAGAGATGATATGAAACTTCTTGCATGACAATCTTATCGGTGGCGTACCTTGACAAATGATGTAACGACTTTTAATCGCCGAACACTCTAAGGAAGGTGCGATCCAGTTAGGCAAACCAATCAACGATCTCCGATAGTGCTTTCATTGCCCATGGTGACATGCAAGGTGGTTCTTCTTCAAAGATCATCTTGTATAGCAGAGTGAGGAAGTGGCCAGTTAGATTCTCCAGTACTTCTCGATGGCTGCAATCTGAGAGCAGTTTGTAGTGGATGTGCATGGCATCATCTCTAGGTGTCCAAGTCTAGTTCATGCCAGGGAATGCATTATGTGCATAGATTGCATCTAATAAATATGCAAACATATAAAATCTCACTTGCCCTCCCTTGGGAGGATTCAAGGAATTACCTACATGGATACTTAACTATTGAGCCAACAAGTCTAACCATTTGAACGACTTTTCCTCATTCAAAACCTGGTTCAATGAGATTTCCCACCCTTCAGGAAAGGTCTTCATGCTCTATTGGCCATAGATTTTGCAAGCTAGGATGATCAACAATTGATAGGTCCTCCTGAGAAACTTTGTCTTGTACGTGTTGTTGGGTTTCTGTCGAAACTTTCATGGCTCTTTCACCCAACTTTTAAAAACATCTTCCGTTCCCACATAGTTTTTGCTGGCATAGAATTATGAATCATTCTGGCTAAGGAAAATGGTACATACGACAGTAATCTGCTACCAGAAAAGTAGCAAGCTTCCGTCCGCTAGCACTACTCAAAGTTATGGTCTTCACATCAATATGTGAAACAATACAGCTAATAACATCTACACATGGGAAGGTTGGATATTTTCATACAACCTTGTGTAGCCTTGATTTCTGGACATTAATGTATACCTGTCATTCCTCTAGATCTACTTGGAAGATCTTTGTTGAAAAACTTCCTTCACTTTATTCCATGTAAGATCTTATTCCTTTTTCACATATAGTTGAGTGTCTAAATATACTGGCAAGTTTATTGGTGTACTCTTAACTGCCTACTTAATACTTCTTTCTGTGGTATCTTTTGAAGCAACTCTCTTAGGTGCCATGGTAACAATGACTACTGGAGAGAAGTGTTCAACAAATGTGATACATGCGGAAGGGAAAAGGCACTCATGGTAGGAATAAATTAGCTTTTGCAAATCCACTTTCAAAGCAATATCAGGTAGGAAACCAATGAACTGATGAGACAAATTGCACAATTTTCAGGAGAAAGGGAGGGTGATTAGCTGAGGGAACTATGCATTGTATAGTCTTAGCAACCAATGGTGTAGCCCGAGGCTTGAGAATGCGCAATGCGTAGCTCATTTTGGCAGTGACAAGGAGAGACTACGCATTGTGTAGTCTCAGTGGCCAAGGTGGCAGGACTAAGCATTAGGACTACGCAATGCGTAGTTGAGCTAGCTTGTATTGAGCAGTCTTAGAGGCCAAGCTCTTTGCTTGATCCTTGGAACTATGCAATGCCCATCTAGGCAAGGCAATGCATGACCAAGTGAAGTGCAAATTTGCCCGGTGAGGGTGTAGGAAACAAGCATATCTAAGTGATGTAAGTTAAAGTGTATATCTAACTAAGTATGGATAGATCAATGTGAATCAAGTGCAGAAACTCAACAAACAGAAGGAAAAACAAATATGTAAGGAGAGTTGCCGAAACAATGATCCCTAGTGTGCAAAAATGAGAAACTGATGCGACAATTATGAAAGGAAACCGAAAAACTGAATTAACACTTCTACAAGCTAATCTGAGTTAAAACAACAACAACCATGAAGAGAAACAAGAAAAACAACACTCATAGAAGCAAAATGATAGAAAAGCAGGAAAAGATGACAAAAGCAAAACTCACCCAAAAAAGTGAACCAACCTCCACTGAAGGCTCCTTGATCTCCTTGGGAATGCTAGAGCTCCAAGATCAAATGTACAAATGATATTTAGAGGCATATATTAAATAGATTTGGGTAGATTAGCATTTATGACACGTATGCCTAAAATCAAGGAAAAAGCGACACTTGGAAAAAATTCTAAAAATAAGGATTGTGCTACCTTCAGGAAATTAATGATGAATCCCTATTTTCTAAGTTTTTTTTTTCACTTATTGTTTTTCCTTTTATCGGGAAACTTGTCATGCACACTGATAAGGAATATTGTGCAATGCTGGAGAACTAGGCAACTTCTCGACTCAATGCATTTCACAGTTACTGAGCTCAAGGAATGGATTGCGCAGTTTCTGAGCTTAGTGCTAGGTTGCCATCCATGACTGCGCAATTCTTAAGCTCAAGGTTGAGCTACCATCCTGCATTGTGCAGTTTCTTGGCTTGCCTACACATTTTCTAAAGGGAAGCTCAGGACTAATGCAAGGTCAAGTCAAAAGGTTAGCTTGTGACTCAAAAATATCAAGTAAGTATGAAAACAAGCAAACACAAGCACAAATGAAAAGAACAAGTCTTTCTCAAATCATGAATACTTGACGACAGTAAAAGATAAGCTCCTGTAGATAGAAAGGAAGGCTCCAAAATCATGTCATAGGCAAAATTTTGGAGGGTGGTTGTAGTAGCTACAAGACTTGGCGACACACTGGCAGAACTCTAGCTCTCTGTATGGGTCTTGTGTCATGCAAAAAAAGTCAAACTCTTTAGGAAATATTCTTCAGTTCATTGATTATCAGAGCATCTTCACTTAGCTTACATTAAAGATATAGTCCCTACTATTCTCTTCATCGACGACACACTTAACCAAGCCAAGTCAAATAAGTTGTTTCAATTGGGGATAAGGATATAGATACACAAGTGAAAATAAATGTCAGAGTCTTATTTTTCATATCTGGTGTTGCTTTGATGCCAGCAGGCTTGGACAATACCCCCGCGGAGTCACTTTAGGAACACAAACATTGCTCTGCTACCAGCGAGCCTGGACAGTACCTGACGGAGTTGCTTGCTTCACCTCTATGCGCAGGAAGCCTTTCTCTTATTTTGCCTTTATTTTATATTTTGCTTTTTTTGTTGTTCATTACACTGTGCATAGGCACTTATTTATTTAGTTAGGCAGAAGAGGGATCTTGAATTATTAAGAGAATAAGAGGTTGTCCCTTCAGAGAAAGATATTTATATATACCTTTCACACACTTGTTAAGGTTTTCCTCACCTCCTTACTCTACTCTACTTAGATGAAAAGGATTAACCTGAAATAAAAGACCATGAGTAGGCGTTACTAGTTATAGGTTCAAGCATTGTGATTCCAGTATGGTTTTCTCTAAAAAAGGACATATTTTCCATTGGAGTATCATCGACTAAAAGATGCAAGATTCACGCAAAGAGAGGGAATAAACATATAACCAAGCATTGATAGTAGCACAAATTTCTCATGAACTTCACCATGATTGCTTCGGAAACCAAACATGGTCTCATGCAGAAGCTATTATACAACTGAAAAGAAACGAAAACACAGAAAAGCAGTAAGACAAAAAGTAAATCAAAGCAAAACAAAACAATGAAAGAAATAAACCACTCCTACTCCTAAACTAACCAATAATAGGCTAGACCTACGTAAAATGATATTTCTAGTGTAACCATCGACGTATTGGTTGGCCTATGTAAGAGAGGGAATGCATATCAAGAAATATATTCAAGCATAACAACAAACAAAAAAGATAATGCAATACACACCATGATATTCGAAGTTTGAAAATGTACACAGAAAAGTACGAAAGAAAAGCACATGTGAAGCATTATGGTGTTCAAAAACATTGTGACTCAAAGAGATACAAGGACAAACTCCGAACCTCGAAACTGGGTGAACATGAAGAAAGAACAAAACTTGCGCTTTGCAACAATGCTCACCAAGTATGAGTCCTCCAATGATTGAGTGATAAGATTGTGCAATATAGATGGAGGATGTGAAAATTATGAGAGAGATTGATTTTCAATTTGTGTGATAGAGTGATGAGGAGCCTCGAAAGATACATCACTACTTTGATTATAATTGGAATTGGCCTCAAGACTACGAGAAACTGACATAACTATCAGCTCGGGCTAAAGTGCCTAGACAACTTGTGGAAGTTCCAAGCAACAAAAGATAAATCATCAAAGACTTGTGGCTTAGAAAAATAAATAGCGGAAAAATCAAAGTCATGACCAGATGAATGGGTGAAAAGATCACGACATCCACGATGACAAAGTCCAACATCAGAAACAAAGGCATCCTCATGATCTGATGAATCATAAAGAGGGAAAGGCTGAAAACAAGAAATTTCACCCTATAATTCTTCAGAATGATGAGATGATAGATTGGGGAGATTAAGAAGAGAAGATTTTTCCTCTCCACATTTGGATGTAAGACCAACATTTCACGAGTTCTGACAATTATAGGAAGTAATAGTATCATCAGAAGGTAATTCTTTGCAAGATTCAATAGGAATGACAAAATCACGGAAAATGTAGGGATAATGAGGGAGAGTTGTGGAAGGAAAAGGATCAGGGTCTTATTCATATGTGGACTGCCACACATATTAATCGTAAATTATATTGCGAGTTTGCTGCTCAACACCAACTCCATTTAGAACTTGATCCTAATGAAAATCAAAAGAAACATTCGAAACAGGTGAGCACATCAACTCAAAATACGAAGCTCTAAAGGAGCCAAAGGACGAAGGATGAGGAGTTAACACTTCATCGCAAACATTAGATTCACAATCCAAACTTGTGCTAGTATTCTGAGTATGTGGGGTGGGAGAAGATGGTGGTAAATCAACGAATAAATTCTCAAGTTCTCTCACCTCAACCTATTGAACTATAGTTGTTTGATTAGAAGGAGACATATAGTCACTTAATACAACAACCTCATCCGTCGCAGATTTAGAAGGTCTAATATCGAGGTATGTTGGTTATCGGAAGATTCATATTCGTGCAGATTCATCAAAATGTGAACAAGAAATTTGAATTTATCTTTCATTAAAGGCCACTCAACATCATCTTCAGAAATTTCAAAACAAAAATGAATGAAAAACGATCGTTGAAATCATCAAGAGATTCATGAGGTGCTTCTTGTAATCACATAATTTCCTTGAACACAGGTTTATAACCATACCTATCGAAGGCGTGGTAAAGTTCTGTGGCAAGATGTTTGAAAGAGTGTATGGAAGGGGTAGGCAATGTGTAACACCATTGCGTTACACACCCTTCAAACGTGAGAATGAACAACCTACTAGCAACATCCTTGCAATGAATATTATGTTTCGTGCAAAATTCAAGAAAGCGGATAATGTGCTTAAAAAATGTTGTTTCACACTCGCCATTGAATTTGAGATTTGATAAGTCATCAATGATTCTCGATGGCACTTTCAAATTAGCGGTTCTAGAAAAACATGTCGGGGTTGTGATTTGGGGAGAAGCCATTAATGAATGTGGAAAGTTCAAACAAACTTCATGGGTTGAGCTTGCCATCTAACCCTCCTAGCATAAAAAATGTTGGTATTGCTGGACCGACCAACATTAAGGGGATCTCCTTGATATGAAGTCCCAATTAGACCTCACATCGTTTGGTGTAGGAGTCCCATCCCGAATACTACCCGATTGCCGATGTAGTGGATTTTAATGATATGCCTTGGCTGCAATAATGCATAGAGTGATGTATAATGACTTTGGTGAGAACAAGTGTGTGACCCCACGAAGAGTCAAGTGTAATGCATGAAGGTTCTACCAAGCGGAAGGGAGAATAAGTGAGCCCCTTAAAGTCATGTAATAGTATGTAGCTTGAAAGGAACACACGAGCATAATGACATCACAAGATAATATGCGAAATAGTTCAAAAGTTAACAATGATGAATTAATACAACAACACGCATTCAACAAGATTCATACCAATGCAAATGAAATAGTTCATAAACATAAGCATAAGTTAAATAACATACATTGCAAACATAACAAGAATAGTCCTACTAGATTTACAACATATGCATGAAAATTTGTCGTCTCAGAGCTTTTATTAAGTGAAAGTTCCAATCATACATACACCATTGATGGACCACTAGCCACAATAGTGGAACATGAAGTCAACATCACCTGCTCCTTCGAAGAAATATACTACCTCTACCCTATGAAGAAGCTAAGGATCTCACAAAAATCCCAAGCTCTCGACTCTAATCCTAAGCCTAGCCAAGATCTTTGCTCCCAAAAGCCATTTAGATGAGTTATGAGGTTCAATTTATAACAAGAGGAGGGTGGCTCTTCAACTCCCCTTTGTGACTTTTGGACTTCCCTCGTGATTCTTCAACTTCTTTACAAAATGACTCATTACATTACATCATGACTCTTCACATTCCAATATTGACAATTGGAATTCCACTTAAAATTAATTACAAATAATATTACAATTTACACTCGTACCCATATAAGACAAAATAGGGTAGAGCTAACTAGACAACATAACAAGACAAAAAACTATCATGCTTCAGTTTGGGCAAACTCAAGTTCAACAATTTCCTCTTTATGTCTCTTGGTCACGTATTAGTGCCAAGCTTGGTACTATGCGATGACATCCCCAAACTGTGTGATGATGTCTGGATGGAAGCAGACTCTAGTCCTGGGTACGACGATTTGGAACCAGTTTGAATTTCCTTCTAGAGCATGAGCAACATTTTCCTCACTTAGACAGAGCCATTGATGTAGTTTTGCATGTTTTGTCTGTTCACCTCCAGATCTTCTTGGTGGAAATATGTCTAAGCTGCTCCAAGTATTATTCTATCTCCTTCCTAACCTAGTTCTTAGGTTTGGCTTCAGTGAGTAAGACAATTGATGGGATCCTATGGGACTTCACTAAGAAATCTAGATTGTTGTATAACCTTATATACGAGGCTTGAATGTTACCAATGAATGAGGCAAGTTGTTTATTGTTATAAATCAACATCTGCACTCTTGCTTTCTCCAACTTTGCCCGTTGCTTCATTTTCTTACCCAAATCAATCGGTGCCCCTTTGTATCACATTAACCATTCATGCATGATAACGATGACAACTTGTACATTCCTGAGAGTTTTGACAAAATATTTACATTGTTGTTGCAATCCATGCATGTGGAAAACTGCCTTATGCATGGTAACAAACTCCTCATAGAGATTTTGCATGGTCTCTCCAAGTGTCAATACTTCACTAAATATCACCACCTTCATTTCCTCCAGATGGGCCTATGTGGAAGCTGCATTCTAAGTTGTTGTGCAAAGCTGTTCAACCTCTTGCCTAGTAGCCTATAATTTTTTGCTAATTCCTTATTATTGGTCATAAAAGACTCAGTATTTGACATTGTTACACCTGCGAAGGCCAAGTTGGTTGTGACAATGGCATTGGGATTCTTACTAGTGTCGGCCACAATCACATTTTCTCTCATAAAAGTAGGAGATACGAGGTCATTTGAAAAATGATTCTTACACTCTTGTACAATATTCTTATGAAGTTCATCGTACGATAGATTGTGCGTGTCTATAACTAGATCATTATCAAGAGGAATAACTTCCCCTTCCTTGCCTGGAGATGACTCTGCTGCTACAGGTGGTGGAAATTGAAACGTGACCTGTTGTGTGCATGGCATCAGGTCGACATCTTGATTTTGCGGCTCCAGTTCCTCCTCCACATGTATGATCTCTATCTACTATTAAACTTTTTGAGAAAGTTCTATGTCCTGCATTTGTCTGCTCCCCTCTTCTATTGGTTGTCGGTTTTGTTCTCGCTCTTCAACTTGTTTCCGCATTGTTTCTTCTGCTATTTCTCTTTGCCTCTCTTCTTCTTCCTATTTCTACTTCTCTTTTTGTTATTTCTTGTGCTTTTCTTCCTCCAATCTCCTCTGCTCTTCCCTCTCCCTCTGTTATGCTCTTTGTATCCTTTATTTCCTCTTTGCCTCTGCTGCTAAAGTCGCTTTCATAATAGTTGGATCCGCTTTCATATTGCGACTTCTTTCTCTCCCTGGACTATAGAAACATTTCTCTTTCGCTTATCCTGTGCGGGGTTGCTCCCTTTTGCTGGAACTACTTCCAGAGTAGATTCCTTCTGTGGAGTCACCTTTCAAATTCTTGCAAAACTGACCGATTTTTTGGACTTGGAGGCACATAGCAGTTCTTCAATGGATCCTCCTCCGTCTAGTGAAATGTCTCGCTGAGCCACTGTAAGTGAATTCTCACACAATGGTTTTTCAAATACCATAGGGATCATATGGATTAAAGTCTCGAGTACCAAATGCAAACTTCTCTATTACCTTTCCTTCGGTATCCATGATCTTTAGGTTCTTTATCTCGTATAATCCAATTTGCATAGGAATATTTGGCTAGGGTGCTTTCTTCTTGTTGTGTAAACATGTTGAAAATCTTGTGGAGAGATGATATGAAAGTTCTTGCATGACAAGATTTTCGGTGGCATAGCTTGGCAAAATATGCGGCACTTTCTGTCGTTGAAACTTCTAAGGATGGTGCCATCTGATGATGCTATGCCATCTTTGATATTGCTTCCATTTCCCCACGTGACATGCAAGGTGGTTCTTCCTCAAAGATCATCTTGTATAGCAAAATGAGGAAGTGGTCAATTATCTTCTCCATTACTCCTTGATGGTTGCAATTTAAGAGCAGTTTGGAGTGGATGTGCACGATAGGATCTTGAGGTGTGCAAGTCGAGTTCATGCCATGGAATGCATTATGTGCAGAGATTTCATCCAATAAATATGCAAACATATAAAATCTCGCTTGCCCGCCCTTGGGAGGATTCGAGGCGTTACATACATGGATACTTAACTGTAGAGTCAACAAGTCTGATTAGTTGAACGACTTCCCCTCGTTCACAATTTGGTTCAATAAGATTTCCCACCCTTCAAGAAATGTCTCTATGCTCTGCTGGTTGTAGATCCTACAAGCTAGGATGATCAACAATTGATAGGCCCTCCTGAGAGACTTTTTCTTGTGTATGTTGGTGGGTGTCTATCGAAACTTTGATGGCTATTTCACCCAACTTTTAATAACATCTTTCATGCCCACATAGCTGTTGGTGGCATAGAAGTATCCATGAGTGTTTCTAGCTCGGGAAAATGGTACATACAACGAAAATTTGCCGCAATAAAAGTAGCAAGCTTCTGTCTATTGGCACTTTTCAAAATCATGGTGTTCATATCGATATGTGAAACAATCTAGCTAATAACATTTGCACATTGGAAGGCTAGATATCTGCATGCAACCCTGTGTGAGTCCTCTAGATCTACTTGGAAGTTCTTTGCAGAAAAAGCTTTTTTCACTTTCTGGCATGTAAGATATGATTCCTTTTGTACATATAGTTGAGTGTCTGAATATACTGGCATACTCTTAACAGTTTCCCCGTACTTCTTTTTGTGGTATCTTTTGAATCATCTCTCTTGGGTTCCATGGTAACAATGATTGTTGGAGAGAAGTGCTCAACAACTATGATAACCTACGAGAAGGAAAGGCACTTGTGGAAAGAATAAATTAGCTTTTGCAAATCCACTGTTAAAGCAAGATTAGGTCAGCAAACCATTGGAATGATGAGAAAGATTGCACAATTTTCATGAGAAAGGAGGGAGACTGGCTGAGGGAACTATGTTGTAACAACCCCTGGTTAAAAGTTCATGTAATAAAAGTTAATAAAGGAAAATAAGAACATGGTTAAGGGACACTTATTGCTGGATTAATGTTGGGAAAATATATCCTAGTGGGCATCACTGGATGTGTTTATGGCTAAGGGAAATTGGAAAAGGCAATGGATAAGGCATTAAAAAGACAAAAGGTATTTTTGGTACATTTATTTATGAAAATAAAGGAAAATAGGAGAAAATGAAATTGAAAGGTCACAAGTTTCATGTGAGGAGGAAATTGAAGGAAAATAATGGAAAATGAAGAAAATAGATGACTCATTGATAAAAAGGCTTTCAAGGATCAGAGTGTAACCTTTTTGTCAGTTCAGTTTTGAAGCTCTCTCATTATTCTCTCTCCCTCTCTCTCACTCTTGGACACTTATATTTTTCTTGGAGCTTCTAGATTTGGAGCAAGGAAAGGAAAAGAAAGCAAAAGGAAGGACAAGGAAAGGAAAGGAAATCAAAGATCAAGCAAGGAGTACCGGGATAAAGCAACTTCAATAGGAATACTTGTAGGTAACATATTTCATGTGTAATTTCTGTAGTGTCATGTCTAGGGTGCTAGACTAGGCTATATTTATTATCGACTAGGATGCGTAGACTTAGAGGCATGCGTCTAAAGTATATAGACATAAAGGATTATTAGCTAAGTGGTTATGATGGTAGGTCACAGGACTTCTTTACGGAAGATTGAGATATGTTACCTATCACCCAAACACTTAGGTCACTCAGTTAATCTACCTAATTACAACACTGTCATTCAATTCATTTACCAAATTAAAACGTTGTTTATCACTGCAAACCAAGATTTTAATCCCCTTACAGAGACACCATACATAAAACCCCTGTTCAGCAAATACTCAGCATTCACTAATATTCATGCAAGATAAAAACATACAGAAATCGTAAGCATACTTTGAAATGATAACAGAGTTCATGATATTGCTTTAAAAGGCAACAAGGGATCAAATCCCTTACAGGGTACGATTCACGATCTCAGTGATGAACTTGTTCAAGCACTATCATAAACACAAACCATACGCATTCTATTGAAATCAACAATCAATTCTAATCACTGCGCATATCATTTAATACCCTAAGTTGCAAATGAAAAGAAAATAACAGTATACCAAGTTAATGCAGGGCCTGTCCGCGTTCCAAAGGTATACTGGATTGTGATCAACCGATTATTAAATCAACGCAACAAGGAAAGATCGTGACTCCGAATTATGTCTTTGATATTAAGTTCAAACTCCGTTTTCAAAACGAAACAACGATAATCCACTGACTACTCAGAACTGTGTTTTCATATGGTCTTACAACCCTTACATTTCGAAAACGAATGTACATTCATGATGTGGCTGTTGCCGCTTTTACCATGTCATGATTTTTAAAATGTTTCTATCCTAAACTGATTTCAAAAAGGAACAAAACTAAATCAATTTAGAATGCTTGTTGTTGCTGCCTTTGTCGCCAACATGCTATACTTTGACCTTCGTTGACCGCGCATGTAGGAGGGTCGATTCTGCTGTAGGATAGGTATTCGTCCATGCTTGGACATTCTGCTTTTCATCCCTACCCTTTGCTCTAGCCTAGCTGTCATGCCACATGTCAAACAATGAACCAATTACAGGATGTTGGAACTTCCTGTAACCATTTTACCAAAAATTCCTAATTCGTTAACATAAAACTCCTAAATCAATTTTAATGCAATTTAATAACTATAGGACTATTAACTAATCAATTTTCAAGGGATCTGAGAGATATATTATGGAAAGAGGTAGGCAAATGATATGTTTTAGGAGGAAAAAGGAGGTCATGGAATGGTACCAACATCTCTCCCCGACTTAATGAATTAGCATGTCCTCATGCTAACCCCGAAGTGCTTCCCTTGAACTCTGTACCTGCCTGTACCTCTGCTGCCTTTAGCAATGTGTCCACATTCTTTTTCACCTGGGCATCTTTCTGACCATGGAGCTCCTGCTTTAATCTTTTGTATTTTTCTTTGAGGGTCTTCTTCTAATTATACCACTTAGTGGCCCACTTACAAATATCCGTTTGCTCAGCCTCTAGTTCATTGATTCGCTCCCTTAACTTTTCATTCTTCTTTTGAGTCTCTTTACTCTGCGCTCGGAGCATTTCATTTTCTTTCTTGATAAATTTTTCCAGCATATTAGCCTCCATGAGTTCTTCCTTTAATTTCTCGATTTGTTTCTCCAGTTTCTTATGTTTCTTAATAGGAGGTGGTGAACCTTTTTCTTGCTTGTTATTGCTTTCAACCTCTATATCAGCTCTTGGTCCTGGTAGTGAGTGGCTTTCAACCTCTATATCAGCTCCTGGTCCTGGTGGTGAGTGGTCACTACTCTGAATATCCATTGTTATAGGTGCATTGGATTCAAGCTGGTCTTCTTGTAACTGGGCTTTTGGTGCTCTCCTTGTTCTTCTTGGATAAGTGGTGAAAATTTTATCTTGCTTTGCCTTCTTAGCATCTTCTTTTCTCATTTGCCTAGTCCTTATGCTACTCACAGGTGGAGGCACCTTGCTTGCTTTGGATGTTGGGATCTCTTCATCAATATCCTTCATGAATCCTAAGTTCTCCTGCAATTCTTCTTTGTCTTCTTCATCTTTAATTTGGTTAGCAGCTAAGAACTCCTTCCACATTTTCCCTCTTCTCTGCAATTCATGCTCAATAAGAATTTTAATTAAGCCAAAGTGGTATAGGCTCTTGTCTTCATTTCCCTTCTGCTTTTGGATGGTCTTCGACATCTTAGTTAGGATTTGTAATAGAAAATATGGTAGACTGATAACACACTGCCTTTTCAAGTGTAGCAGTAATTTAATATGGTATAGATAGACAATACTGTAACGGCCTTCGTAGGTTACGAATTTTTGGAGGATATAGACCATCTCATCCCAGGGATGCACCAACCAACTCCTTGGGACACCTTTCTTCCAATTAACTGATGAGACTCTGGATCTAGACATAAATTGAGTCCACGACTTCTCTTTAAATTGCTTTGTCTTAAAGTACTTATCCCCTTTTGGGCTGATCCCTATTGACTGGGTGATTGTGTCTTCTGAAACCCTGAATGAGAAGTTACCTATCAGGGCTTTCTCTCCATTGAATGTGAAAGCGAATTGTTTGGTAACTTCTTCATTACTTCCATGAAATTTCTCTAAAAAGGGCAACCACTGTATCTCTCTGAGAATTGAAATGCAATCTTCATGGTATTGAGAACTGTCGAACACGCTCGACTCGACCCTATTGATCATTTTGGCAGAGGGTCATGCTCTAACTCTTCTGTGTTTATGTTTTGCAATTTTAACAAAGAAATTTCAATTTGTTACCTGGTGGCATCGCTCCCTTAATATCCAGTATGATGCTCGGTCGACTGTCTTGTGACTTTGGTGGGAGTCGAAACCGAATGGTTATATTCCCCTCTTGTGGCGCTCACTGCTTTCAATCCTTACTGTGGAAGTCACGGGAGTTAAATGCCAGCATGAAATAACCGAAAATGATGATGAAATGACCAACTACACTTACTTCATAGCGTATTCATCTTTGGAAACAGAGGAATGGCTGTACCGCTTGTATAGATGCCATCATAGGAGCGCTGAAAGTGTATATGCAATACTGGGGTATGATTTCAGGGAGTCCTCTGAATCATTTAGCTAGGTCGGGTGGTGGAATCATGATTCGGCCGTATGGAATACAATGAATAGGCCCGCTTTAACACCTGTTTCTTTCCCTTTTTTTTAAAAAAAGAAAAAAAACAATCCACCACGTGTCCTGTTTCTATTGGTACTTGGCCAAATGGAGGATGTTGGTATGGTTGTAGGATGCGTTTGGCATAACAAGGTTGATATGAAAAGGGTAATGGATTTATAGGTATGAAATAGGTTGAAGTATGAAAGATCAGTGAGATAAGGGATGATGGAAAATGTAGTGCCCTTGAAATCGATCATAACAGTCGCAGTCATTAAATTTAACATTAAAAAATTAATCTAAGAAATTAAATGTTAAGAATAAGGAACATATTACACTTTTGTTGGTTGTTGTTGCATTGGCATGCTGAGTAGGACTAGTCTCTTTTAACTATTCTTTGTTGTTCATAACAGGTCCCCTGAGATAGATTTGAATGCAACAAGTCCCTCTGAAATCTTAAAGATGTTCATGCAGCTCCTTATATGTATACAGGTTCTTTGAGCTTGGGTAATTGATGGAGTCTTGGTGCCCAGCAACCTATGAATCCTTGTAGAAACTTGATGAAGCTTTGTTGAAGTAACCCTGAAGTAACAGTCTCTTAACAGGTCCCTTTTATGTGTCTTAAACAGGTCCCATTACTGCTGGTGCTGATAGCATGGTCTTCTGGATAGAACAGGCCCCCCTGCATAATGTTTATAACCAGGTCCCTCTGAGATAAAACAATGACAAAACAACTTATTTATTGAAATTTGGAATGGTGGAACAAACTGCTTTGGAAATTTATAGTGAGGAGATGAGATAAGAAATCTTTAAGAATTTACAATGGAGAGATAAAAGAACAAAATGCTGATGCTTCTCTCCCCCACAAAAGTTTTGACTTGTCCTCAAGTCATTATTCAGTTGAGAAATCAAACAGTGAACAATAGAAAGAGAATTCTTACCCGCCAACGAATTGTTTTTCAAGTAAGAATTCAGGGTTAGAGTGTGCCAGAGGCTGGTTTTCACATCTAACCCATTAT
>APFE031139328.1:118566-152975 GCA_000404065.3 Pinus taeda | reverse complement strand
AGGATGCGTAGACTTAGAGGCATGCGTCTAAAGTATATAGACATAAAGGATTATTAGCTAAGTGGTTATGATGGTAGGTCACAGGACTTCTTTACGGAAGATTGAGATATGTTACCTATCACCCAAACACTTAGGTCACTCAGTTAATCTACCTAATTACAACACTATCATTCAATTCATTTACCAAATTAAAACGTTGTGTATCACTGCAAACCAAGATTTTAATTCCCTTACAGAGACACCATGCATAAAACCCCTGTTCAGCAAATACTCAACATTCACTAATATTCATGCAAGATAAAAACATACAGAAATCGTAAGCATACTTTGAAATGATAACAGAGTTCATGATATTGCTTTAAAAGACAACAAGGGATCGAATCCCTTACAGGATACGATTCACGATCTCAGTGATGAACTTGTTCAAGCGCTATCATAAACATAAACCATACGCATTCTATTGAAATCAACAATCAATTCTAATCACTGCGCATATCATTTAATACCTTAAGTTGCAAATGAAAAGAAAATAACAGTATACCAAGTTAACGCAGGGCCCGTCCGCGTTCCAGAGGTATACTGGATTGTGATCAACCGATTATTAAATCAACGCAACAAGGAAAGATCATGACTGCAAATTATGTCTTTGATATTAAGTTCAAACTCTGTTTTCAAAACGAAACAACGATAATCCACTGACTACTCAGAACTGTGTTTTCATATGGTCTTACAACCCTTACATTTCGAAAACGAATGTACATTCATGATGTGGTTGTTGCCGCTTTTACCATGTTGTGATTTTTAAAATGTTTCTATCCTAAACTGATTTCAAAAAGGAACAAAACTAAATCAATTTAGAATGTTTGATGTTGCTGCCTTTGTCACCAACATGCTATACTTTGACCTTCGTTGACCGCGCATATAGGAGGGTCGATTCTGCTGTAGGATAGGTATTCGTCCATGCTTGGACATTCTGCTTTTCATCCCTACCCTTCACTCTAGCCTAGCTGTCATGCCACATGTCAAACAATGAACCAATTACAGGATGTTGGAACTTCCTTTAACCATTTTACCAAAAATTCCTAATTCGTTAACATAAAAATCCTAAATCAATTTTAATGCAATTTAATAACTATAGGACTATTAACTAATCAATTTTCAAGGGATCTGAGAGATATATTATGGAAAGAGGTAGGAAAATGATATGTTTTAGGAGGAAAAATGAGGTCATGGAATGGTACCAACAGTTTCCTAGTTGGTTTTGACATGCATGGTTTTTCACATTGGTATATGGTTCTCTTGCTGTTGGTGGCATGGTTTTGTTGGGTTATGACAATGGTTTTCAGCCTTGCCCTGCCTTTTCTCGAATAACCATGGTGTGATGGGATTGTTTTCTTGGTTTTGAGCTTTGGAATTGCTAGATGGTCTCAGAATTAGGGGCAGGGGTGGTCTCAGGAAAATTCCCAAAGGCCTAGAAATCCCTTGACCAGTTTTGGCGGGGCACATGGTAATTCTTGAGGGTGGAGTCTCAATTTAGGGCCTAGTGATCCGGTGTGGATTGCGGTAAATCCTAATATACAAGGAGATAGAAAATTCCTCAAGGATAGTGATGGAGTTCATAGGCATTAATATCTTGATTTGGTTTTGTGATCTCGGTGACGGTTTTGGTGAGATCATGGTTTGGTGGGTGGAGGTGGTTTAACCTATCGATTCCCTTGGTTGTTTTTGGATTGGCTTATCCATGAGATCCCACATTCATGCTTGGAATATGGCACATGGGTGGCCGACTTAAAGAAATATTTGGTTCAGCCATGTCTACGGTCGGGTGGTACATGGAAGTCCCGAACTTGGACGACTTTGCCCATGTTTAATAAAAGCTAAGTTCTCTTGATTTTATATTTGTTAATATGTGGCATTAATAATTGTTATCTCATTGCTATTTACCTAGTTTAATGATGGTTATAAGCATGGTTATATGACTGTTTATTGTCATGGTTATTTCATTTATTTACTTGTAAATGAAAGGATAATGGATGTAAGACCTAATTGATGTTAAAATACTTAAGGGAAGAGGGTGGTGATCCTTCTTTTCAAGTCTCAAATGAGTTATAAGTCATTTATGTTCTATCTTGTATACATTTCCCGTAGATTGCATTGATGCCAAGTGTTTGATAGAATGTCAGTCCCGGTTAAGGATGGTCAGGCCTAGTCCTGGAGTCAATTTTTTATTTTTAATTCTTGTCATCATGTAATTTATGGATCCTGAAAGCTACAGGGGTTTCTGGGTAGTGACCTATATTATGGGCTTGAAAAGTGGCACAAATACTCGAGTTGTAGGCACAAGTATGAGGAGAAAAATCCCCAGATGCATGCATACCCATGATGTGTGAGCATCTGGAGCCTCCTAGATGCACCCTTGTCCATATCAAGGGAGAGTTGAGGGGTTTGATGGTCTAAAACTCAGTAGGACCTAGGGTCTGGTTAGGGGAATGATTGGGATACATTTTAGGAGTGCTATAATAGATACACAAGATCTATGTTGTGGGTTTATGTTGGTTCCACTTCCTTAATTGACACATAGGGAGTCGAATCATATCATAGTAACTTCTCGTCACATGTTTACCTTGGTTGGTCGGTTACTTAGGTAGATGTGGGAGGAGGGCATTATAGAGTGGTAGCAGAGCATTGTTCACCCCTCAAACTAGATGGGATGTGTGTTGGTCATGCATTCATATTGGTTGCATATGTGTTTCGTGTGTTGTAAGACCATGTGCTTGTTGCATTTGCATGGTGTTGATCATGGTTGTAGAGAGGTCAACATGGAAAGGTGATGGTGTCATTGTGGAGTGTGTCATCATGAGTGTATGGTTGATTATGCATTGTTATGCATGTTAGTATTCACATGTGGTCGGTGTACAATGATGTGATGGTTGTTGTCATGCATAAGGTCATGGTATGTGTAGTTGACATGGTCATGCATTGATGATTGGACTCTAGCTAAAATGATGGTTATATGTTTATATGCTTATGAGTTATATTTCTATATGATGTCATGATTATGTTATACATGTATTACACTCATTTTTTGATCTTGCAGACGAGGTATCACCCCGAATTATGCTAAGGTACATTGGTTCATTGTGATTTGGTTTAGCTGACATGATATACATTGCAGGAAGAATATCAAAGATGACTAGCAAGATGGTAGACTATAGTTCCCGAGACTCTCCCTATGGATCAAATGAGAAACATGGTGTTGGGAAATCTTCTGATTTGACAGACACACTGAGAAGTTTAAAGGCAGAAATAAGGAGTTGTAAGGAAGACAATGACAAAATCATACAAACACAGGAGAAAAAAGCAAAGGTAAATGCAGTGATACTTCAAAATTTGTCAGAATTGCAGTGACAGGGACCACTTCGGATCACCCATGAGCAGGAGGAAAAAACTAATGGGGCACATGGCAGCAAGTCTCATGGTGAGTACAGGTCAGGTAGAGAGGACGCAATTAGAGATGACAGGTTCTTTGACACTCCAGATAAGAGGGGTGATAGATACAAGCATGAACAAGAATTTTGATCATCAACGTTATCATCCTTATAGGAGGAGTGACAAGGGATATTTTCCAGATGAGTTTAAGAAAGCAAAGCCACCTACATTCGATGGAGAGATCAAGAAATCACAGAATGCAAAGGAATGTCTGCTTGGAAGAAGAAATTCTTCTGATTGCATAGCTATACAAAGAGCATGAAAGCAAAGATAACCACTTTCTGTCTTAAAGGGAAAGCATATATCTAGTGGGAGAATGTGAAGAATGTTAAAGGTATTCAGGAGGATGAATTGACTTGAAATTAATTTGAGAGGCTCTTCAAAAAGAAGTATTTTCGAGAAAGGTACTATGATGACGAAGCTAAGGAGTTTTATGAGTTGCTGATGGGTTCCATGACAGATGATGAGTATACTAGCAGGTTCTTAGAGCTATTGAGATATGTGCCTTACCTCAAGGAGGAGAAAGCCAAGGTTCAAAGATTCATCAGTGGACTACCAATAGCATACATAAACTAGATTGAGTTTGATGAGCCTAGATTGTTGGAGGAGGCCATTTAAAAGTTGAAACATTGTTATGAGAAGTCGAAGCACAAAGTTGAGCCTAAGCGTGACTTGAGAGGAAATGAGAAAGTTAAAGGAAAATGGACACCAAAGCGTGGAATACCTAAATATGTAGGTGAGAAAGAAAATGTATTCCCTTACAAGGAGTTCAATCCAGTTGAGAAGGGACATGGAGAGCAACAACTTAGAGGCGATGGTAGAACACCGTTACAGTGTTGGATATGTGGCAAGGATCATTGTAAGAGGGATTGTCTGCAGTATCAGGGTGGTAGACCCCAAATCTATAATGCTCGAGAGGCACATATAGTTGGGGATGTTGGTCATATCATTCCTTGGATTTATGCAGCTGTGGACAATAGGTAGGCAGATCATCAGGCATCTATCATTGAGATGGACGGTAAGCTTCATGATCAAGTTGTTTCTATTTTGATTGATCTTGGATGTAACTATAGTTATATTAATCATGACTTGGTGGATAAGTGTGGTTTGAGAAAAGAAGTGCATGTAGAATCTTGGTTGGTACCATTGGCTACAGGTACAAAGAAGAGAGTTCACCATTAGGTAAGAGCTTGTGCATTTGAGTTAAATGATATGCCTACAACAACACATTTGAATGTACTACCATTGGGGTTGTATATCATGCTTATGGGTATGGATTGGATGTACTTTCACAAGACCAAAGGAGATTTCTTTGACAAGGCTATTAAGTGCCTGGATGATAATGGGGAAAATATAATTTTGCAAGGAAAGAAGAAGCCTACATCAGTGAGGACAATTACTGCTATGCAAACTAAGCGTAGTTGCAGATAAGTTTGTGTGATGTTTGCAGTGCATATATCTAGTGACAAGGGTAAAGATGTTGAGGATGCATAAATATTCAAGAGGTACCCTATATTGCTGCTGTGTCAGGATGTGTTTCCAACAGAGATTCCAAAGTTACCTCCTCATAGGGAAGTATATTTCTTTATTGAGTTGGTGCCAAGGGTAGCACCAACATCGAAGGCACCTTACAGGATGAGTACCCTAGAGCTAGTAAAGTCGAAATTGCAATTAAAGGAGATGCTTGAAAAAGGATACATTAGGCCAAGTGTATCACCTTGGGGTGCACCAATGTTATTCGTAAAGAAGAAAGATGGCACTCTCAGATTGTGCATAGATTACATGCATCTGAACAAGGTAACGATCAAGAATAGGTGCCCATTGCTGAGGATTGATGATTTGAAGGGAGAAACAGTGTTGTTTAAGATCGACTTGAGATCAGCATACCATCAGGTACGCATCAAGGAAGAGGATATCTACAAGACTGCCTTGAGGACAAGGTATGGGCATTATGAGTTTGTTGTAGTTCCATTTGCTTTCACTAATGCCCCAACTACATTTATGTGTTTGATGTTGCGTCCTTATTTGGACAAGTTTGTTATTGTATTCATTAATGACATCTTGATACACTCCAAGAATCAATAAGAACATGCCAAGCATTTAGCAATAGTGTTGAGATTACTAAGAGATCATCAGTTGTATGCCAATCTTAGCAAATGCAGCTTCTTTCGGACAGAGGTACATTACTTGGGACATGTTGTTTCCAAGGAAGGCATAATAGAAGATCCAGAAAAGATAAGGGCCATCATGAAGTGGGAAACTCCTAAGAATGTACATGAGGTGAGATCATTCATGGGATTGGCAGGTTGCTACATGAGGTTCATTAGGAGCTTCTCACGCATTGCATATCCTATGACATCCTTGCATAGGAAAGGTAAGAAATTAAAATGGATAAAAGAATGTGCAACTAGTTTTGAACAATTGAAGCAATTGTTGAACAATGCTCCAGTACTTATGATTCCAGATATGGATAAAGAGTTTGTAGTGTGTACAAATGCATGTAAAAGAGGACTTGGTGGAGTCCTTATGCAGGAGAGACAGGTGGTGTGCTATGAGTCTAGGAAGTTGAATGAGCACGAGCATAAATACGTGACTCATGATCTTGAGTTGGCATCTATTATTCACGCCTTGAAGATGTGGAGGCATTATCTTCTTGGCATGAGATTTGTATTGATGAGCGATCACAGTGGGTTGAGATACTTATTTGACCAGCTGAATCTAAATTCCAGGAAAGTTAGATAGTTGGCTACCCTTAGTGAGTTTGACTTCGAGATCAAATACATAGAGGGAAAGGAGAACCGGGCTGTAGATGCTCTTAGCAGGAAGGTACATGTGAATCACATAATAACTATGAGCTCTTATGGGACAAAGTTACAAGATAGGATCTTGCAGGCAGGACAAAAGGATGACAGGTATATGGAGATTATGCACATGATACAATAGAGTACATGTATAGGTACAAGTATAGATACAAGTACAAGTGATCAGGATGTAGGCTATCACAACAGATGGTTTGGTGAGATTTAGGGACAAGATCTATGTGTCGGATTGCAATGAGCTCAAGAAGCTTATCTCGAGGGAGTTTCACATCAAGCCATACTCGAGTCACCTACGATATCAGAAGACATTGACGACAGTGAAGAAGTTCTACTATTGGATGAATTTGAAGAGAGACGTAGCAGAGTTTGTGGCTAGGTGTTTGGATTGTCAACAGGTAAAGGTAGAGTGTAAGCATCCAGGTGGTCTACTACAATCTATTTCGATTCCGAAATGGAAATGGGAGGTAATTTCCATGGATTTCATTACAGGTCTTCTGAGGAAAGTGACACAAAATGATTTTATTATGGTCATGGTCGACAGGTTGAGCAAGGTAGATCACTTCATTCCAGTGAAAACTACATATTCAGCTAGTGAGGTGGCAATAGTTTTCATGAGGGAGATCATGAAATTACATGGTGTTCCAAAGAATATCGTGTCAAAAAGGGATGTGAAATTCACTTCCAAGTTTTAGAAGGAACTATTTGTAGGTTTGGTATAGAGTTGGCGTTCAATACAACCTATCATCCGCAGATAGATGGACAGATAGAGAGGGTCAATAAGATCTTGGAGGATATGCTAAAGATGTATGTGATGCACCAAAAGAGAAGATGGTAGGAGTATCTTCCATTGGTTTAGTTTGCATACAACAATGGTTATCAAGAGTCATTGAGGATGAGTCCTTTCGAGGCACTATATGGGCAGATTTGTAATATTGCCATCAGCTGGAGTGATCTGGTGAACTAGGTACTTATTAGACCAGATATGTTGGCAGGCATAGAACAAGAAATTCAGGTTATAAAGAAGAATCTAAAGGCAAAACATGATAGATAGGAGAGTTTTGTGGACCAACATAAGGCATTCAAAATGTTGCAGGTTAGGGAGCATGTGTATTTGTGCATTAAGCTCAAGAAGAGCTCTTTGAGGATTGTTATAAAGTTTAATCCTCTCTGCAGATAGCGATGATCCCTCTAACCCAATGAGTGGGTCTAGCAACTTGAGAGAAGAATCAAATAGACATATTCCTAGATTATGATTGAAAAATAGAACAAGAGAGGAGGCCTACCTTGCTCTGATGCTAATCCGATTCCCTTTGTTGAAATCCTCGAACTGCTTGTGTCATGCTCTTGTTCCTGCTTCTTTCAGCACTTATGTACCTGCACAAACAACCAAGAGATGACAAAGCATACCAAAACCAATATAAAATCCAATAATAATCTATTTAGCTGATCAAGGAATTCCAAACAAATACATACATGAACATATATATTGGGAAGATGAACCAACAATTGTATTATTATTTAAAGAATGAAGGGGAAGCTAATAACCATAGCCTTGATGTTTAAAGGCTCTCCTTGAGTGGTAATCCAAGTCCAAGCCAAGAAACTCTCCAACACTCCTTCTCTAAGTCTAATGTATGGCCTCTAGCATAAGCTCAACATAAGGGTGCAAATAGACGTTGATCAACCATTTGGGAAAGGTAGAGGGGAAATTTATAGGTTGGGAGAGGGAGTTGGACCTCCTCCAAAGATAGGATTAGGCCCACATCTTAAGGAGGTAGCTCATAGGGATGAGACCAAGAGGAAAAATTAGGAGGATTCGACCTCATCTATGTGAAACCACCTCCAGCTCGTCGCTCTGGAAGCTTTTAGATCACAAAGCTTCTCATCCTCTTTGGGAAAACTTCCTTTTGAGACCATCACAAGTATGAGAGAGAAAATAGTGATGCCATCACTATCTTAACAAGGTGAAACAGGCGATCATTGCTATTTTGAGCTTCATAAGGGCGATGATTCTCATTTTAGGGTTTCATGAGCTATCTCTTTAGGGAAAGCTCTAGATATTTTTTCAGGAAAAATTAAAGGAGGGATCTGAGCTGTATACATTAATGAGTATAATGTATAATGATCATGTTTCAGGAACTTTAGGGTATGTCACAGGGAAGTGCAGGAGGCATGACAAAAGAACAGATGCCCCCTAAAGCATGATGACTGAAATGCTTTACGAGCTTTGGCAAGGACGAGGAAGTACACTATCAAGAGACCTACAAATCAAGGATGCATATACATATACATATTTGAGATTAAGACATGAATCCACGGCATGGATGTAGCCATCCGAATGATGAAGACTATATAAAGAGATCCATGGTATGCGCACAACCATCCAGATAATAAGGATCAACATAAGTATTAAGTCTCACGGTATGGTCACAACCATGTGTATAGTAGAAACATGTGTACAATCATGAATAACATAAACTCCATGCAGCCTGATCCATAATAGATAAGACTTAGGGTCTTGCGCTCCATCCCGACCCGATTAATGTATGAATCCCAACATGCGAATAAACGTGTTGAAGTCGAACATGCTAGAAAACCACCTGATTACCACCCAATGATGTGGACCGTTAACAGGTACGGGAGAAACCACCAATAATGACAATGAACCTCAAGGTACAATAGAATAATCCATGAATGTGATAATGAATTTGAGGTCGAACATTCATGGAATCACCCAATCGATGACCAATGATGAAGACCTATTGTTGGATGCGAAGAACTGACCATTAAGGCATGCCAACTCTAAGGTATTGAAAGGGAGTTCCTAGGTCATCTTCTTGGATAATGAGCTGAAGTCGACAAGAAGTGACCCGTTGAATGAGGGAATGATGAATCCCTCATCAACGAAACGAAACAAGGAATAAAGTGGAATAATATTCAAGACTGTAGCAATGACTCAAACAATGTATAGGTAAATAACTGTAGATTGGACTTCTCTTGAACATATTGGTGACACGAGTTCAGAGTGTGGCAGCATCTGACTCATCATGGGACTAAAGTTCATGATGACATTGTGGAATTGTCAAATGAGAGGCAAGACGGATTATCCAAACCCTGGAGAACAAGTGACTAAGTGAGGATATCCCAAACCTGACACGAGAGCAGAAAAGTGTCATGTTCAAGAGCGACATGCTGCCTATACAAATGATGTCTCATATTCATTTTCCCCCGCTATTTCTAGCAAGTAACCCAATTATTTTTATCTCAAGCTTGAAGGAGATAACATATGCTTTTCATGTAAGTTTATTCTTCGAATGAATCCATCCTAGTAAGTTTTATGATCCCTAGGAAGAAGAAGCTCGGTCTCGTCATGGTGACAAGCCTTTCGTCGTAAAATTTTAACGAGTTTGACAGAAGAATAACTCAACATATTTTTCATGTTTAGAGAGTTTGAAAAAGAAACGAAAAAGAAAACTCCATCATGTCCCTTTTCGTAATTTGTCCATCAAACCCGAAAAGGTAGAAAACAATATCTGAGGGAACCTCTTGACCATGTTGACCAAGGTGTACCTTTTTCGTAAATAGTCAATCTTAGCCCGAAAAAGGGGTAAACATATACTGAGGTGACGTCGATTCATTTACTTTAACGAGTTCCAAATGACAAGTACTCATAAATCTTTTCAATTTTTGAGAGTCGGAAAAGAGCTGAAAGATGACTCTGGGGGGGTTCCTTTTTTGTTTATTTACGGATTTCAAAAAAGAGATAAAATAAAACTCTGAGAATCGGTCAATAATGATCACTATCCACATTGAAGGCACCTGCAACTGCACATGAAACACACCCATCACTAATATCGAGAAAATATTAAAATATTACAAAAATGTTTGACAAAATGACTTTCAAAACTTATAAATAGGAAAAAGTAATTTCATTTTTTACCATTTTGCCAAACTGAGCTCTAAAAGTGATTTGGTGCCCTAATTTCCTTGATTTTCCAGTGGCTGTGGCGGGAGAACTGGGACACCATTTAACGAACCGTCTACGACAGGTAAGAGCCTCATCCTTGCTTTTGCATTTCATTACCTTTTCATGCAATTTTAACGTTGGATTTCAAGTTTAAAAAGAGGATTTTTAAAATTTAGGTTGTCAGCGACCATTGCGAGTATGCTCATCAGACCCGCAATGGTCACGCTAGAGCCTAAAAGCTCGCACGATTCCATCGCAATGTTTTGAAAAACGGGCGCGATGGCACCGAGAGAAACTTTTAGAAATTAAAAACTCATTTTTAAAGCAAAAAATGTTGATTTTATCCATGGAAAAAGCACTAAAAGGTGTTTATAGGTTGTTTGCAGGAGAAATATGGTCATAGAATGGAAAGAAAGAGGCCACGAGGCTGAGGATCACCAAGCATCTCAAGATCCGGCATGTATAAATGCTTTGAGGGATTGTGGCATATTGAAATTCTTTCGGACCACAGGGTTGAGGGAACAAATGGAGTTACTACCTTATCTGATCAGCCTTTGGGATGTAGATTGTGAGATCTTCATCATCAAAGGGTAGGAGTTGGCACTAGAAGAAATGGACATTTAATTCATCACAGGATTGTCCCGTCGAGGGGAATCCATTCAAATCTTTGGATCTCGCCAAGGAGGTGAAAGTATGAGGTGTTTGGCCCATAGATATTGTCCTGGTGCTAAGATAACAAATGGAGGCAAGGTGAAAATTGCAACTATCACCAATAACCTCGTTTTGAGAACAATATTGTTCACCATGGCATGTGTATTTGGCACACAAGCTCTTCATGAGGCTTCCAAGTCTCAGTTCCAGTACGCTATTGCTTGTTTGACTCCCACCATTTTCAATTGGTGTGGAGGTCTTTTGGCAAACATGAAGCGCCAACTGACCAAGAGCAAGCACAGACACCTGAAGCAGTTCGGGTTTGGTTCCATACTAGTGACCTTCTTTTTAGAGCAAATATCGCTCTTCTAGTACCACATCCTGCCCCCTGAGATTCGAGGCTCGTGAGATGGAGCCAGCTGATGCCTCGAGGAGGCACGAGCCAACATATGCACTACCATCCAGAGTTCTTTGCATGGCTTGAACGCCAATTACTTATGGTGGATGACTATGCTTATCCCGACACAAATTTTAGATGGGATCTAGATCTACCTCTACCACCAGGCAAGTAGTGGACCGAGGCAACTAAAAACTTGTTTTTTATTTTTTTTCAAGTTTTTATAATTTTTATGAGAATGTAATCTAAGACTCAATTTATGAAAATTGTGCAGATCTGGGACCAGAAAGACTGCCAAGCATGTCGCCAATAGCACGATGAGCTTCTCGTCTGACAGTGGCTGCAGACTACGAAGAAGGGGTTGACCCCTTAGTTGAGATGGAGCACAACTCAGAGGTGATTAACCAAGGGGCTCTAGATTATGCCACCATTGACGATGTTCGACTACACTGGCAGAGACATATAGTCGAAGTCTCTATGAGACTGCACCGACTGTTAGGCCGAGTGATCAGAGCAGTCGCATGCTACCATGAGCATTGCGCAGTTTGATAGCTCTTCTAGTCTTTTACATGTTTGGTAGGATTTGAAAGCCAAGTGTCTCAGAACACTCTATTTTTTGACATTTTGATGTAAACACTCCGGCATACACGATATATATATATATATTATATATATTATATATATATATATATATAATCTAAATTTCTTTCTAGCAATCTAAGACGTAGATACATACGCAATATTTATGGATTTCTTACTGAATAATGATTGTTTAATTGTAACACAACGAGTTGCGAATCCAACTTAACAACTAAATCCCTAATGCCAAGAGCTACTGCTTCTGACAAGAGTTCAATAACTGCACTATACTTAACAACATTATTTGTTGTTCAACCAAGGAAAATACCTTGTAGTTTGATCAGATCGCCATTAGGGTCGTAGAGTACTCATATTGCAGAAGAGATGTTCTTCGTGCTACGAAAAGCACCATCAACAAAACCAATGTAATGACCTAATGACATCTGCAAACAGGGTGGAGCACAGGGTAAGTAGAAAAATATATGTCTGCAAGTCAAACAAACACACCAAAAAATCAAAATGCACACTAATGTACAAAAGCTATCATACAAATTTCACGCATAATACTTTTTGAGATACAACCCATTATGGAGCTGTGACAATGCATTTCCCTCATAATCACATAACTCATAGCCACCTTTCTGTAAGACACACTTGTCAATGTAGGGCCCATGCCACATAGGTTCGAACTTGCCTGCCCCAAATTTATTGTTGGCTTGATCATAAAGAAGGACCAAGTCACCTTTAGCAAAAATGCGAGGAGAAACGGTTTGGTAAAAATGAGCTTTGTCTCATTTCTTTTGATATTTGATAATCATCATAGCGATGCGACGAGTCTCGTCGAGTCTCTCAATATATAGTAGCCGCCCCTCTTCAAGTGAGGTACCCAAAAGAAGTTCGATAGCTAGCTTAAGCAAAGGTATTTCACATTCGATTGGAAGAGTTTCCTCTAAATCGTACACTAGCTGGAATGGAGTGAATCCAGTGGTAGTATTAGCAAAGGTTCGGTAAGCCCAAAGAGTTGAGAAAAGCATTAAATACCAATCTTTCTTGTGCTTCCCAATGGTACGTTGAAGCATAGTAATCAAAACCTTATTGATTGCTTCAACTTGGCCATTGGCCTGTGGATAATATGGAGTCAAGCTATCATGTCAAAGGCCCAACTGAGCAGTTAACTCTACCATCATGTGCTGACGAAAATGTGATCCATGGTCAGTCATGATAGCTTGAGGGACACCGAAACGTGCTATAACATGGTTAAAAAGGAACTGCATGACAATAATACTCTCGACATTGTATGTAGGCATTGCCTTGGACCATTTCATAAAATAGTCGATGGCGACGATGATATAGCCATGCCCTTCGACCAAGTGAGGGTTACATGTCATGAAATCAATGCCCCATTTGGAAAATGGGCCAACAATAATTACTAGGTGTAGGGGTGAAGGAGGGGCGCGTTGTTTGCATTTGTGGCATTTTTGGATAGCTAGAATGCAATCTTTGAAGATAGAAGGCCAGAAATAACCAGCGAGAAGGATCTTCTGAGCAGTGGCATAACCAGACATATTGCCACCACAGGCACCAGAGTGGCAATCATTTAGGACTCGCTGAGCTTCTTCAAGGGTGCTACATCTGCAGAGGATAGAGTCCACACCAACCCGATACAAGATATCATCGAGGATCCGATAGGGTTGGGACTGATGTCGGATCTGACGTCGGTCCAAGCGAGACAACTTAGATCAGAAGGTCTGGGTTTGGAGATAAACAATAATGTATCCATACGAAGGGTCAAGAGTACTAATTAGAAACAATGTTTCATTGGGTATCTGCTCAGTAAAATCGGTTGGGGTGATGGCAGACGAAAGAGCACAGATTAACTCAGCAAAGACGAGCGATTTCTTTGATTTGGCAACATTGAACTCCAAATCAAACCAGGATGACAATCCATTTGGAGTATTTTCCCTCTAGTAACTGACAAGTCAATATATAAGTCATGGGGTTGCAATCAGAAATTACATTGGTTTTTCGTAAAAGGATATAGTGCCGAAACCTTTGGATGGCATGAACTGTCGCTAAAGCAAGATTCTCAACATGAGCATAATGGAACTCAATATCAAGAATATTCCAGCTCAAACAATAAACCACGTGTTCGTTGGCATCATCATTGTCCTGAACTAACACCATAGCAATAGTGTTATCGGTTGCAACCAAATACAGGAAATAATCGCGACAATAATCGAGGGGATGGAGTAAAGGATCACTAATCAGGGATTTGTTTAAAGCATCAAAGGATTCTTGAACAACTTCATCCCAAATAAAAGGTATCCCCTTCTTAAGTAAGCAAGTATATCCCTTGGCAAGTTCAACGTAATTCGGGATAAATTGAAATTAGCTTTTCCTTGCAAGCTTTGCAATTGCAGCAGTGATGAAGGAGGGGGTTGATTGATTATGGACTTAACTTTCAACAGATCAATCCTGATCCCTTCACGAGACACAACAAAACCTAAGGGATAGTTGGAATCAATACAAAACATACATTTGTGTGGATTGGGATGGATATTATAATGCCGACATTGTAAAAAGATAACTCTTAAGTGATCTAGATGGTCACGACGTTTGGTCGAATGAGCAGGAAAATTGTCAAGGTACGGATGAAAAATATGTCGAATGTCATGGAATGCATAGGACATTTCTCATTGAAAAGTGGCACCAACATTCTTTAGACCAAAAAGAATCTTTTTGTAATCGAAGGTACTGCAAGGATAGATAAAGCCTGTTTTATGCTGATCAGCGGGTGAATGTTAATCTGGTTATATCTAGAAAATTCATCCATGAAAGAAAAAATCTCGCTCCCTGTGCATTCGTTGATGATCTGGTCAATGAAGGGAGTAGGATAATTGTCTTTTGGACACACGCGACTAATATCATGGTAATCAACACAAAAATGTATCGTGCCCTTCTTTTTAGCAAGAGGGACGATATTGGATACCCAATCCGTCAATAGAATAGGATAAATGAAACTTGCTTTCAAAAGCTTCTCTACCTCTACTTTGATAGCAGCAGCCTTTCGAGGGTGCACAGGGCAAAGCCACTGTCAAACAGGCTTAGCACCAGTATATGTTGGGATCTAATGCACCACTATGGCTGCATCAATATTAGGCATCTCCACGTATGGCCAAGCGAAAACGTCTCAGAATTCTTTAAAAAGTTGAGTATAGATCTTGATCTCATTTGGAGAACAAGAAACCCCAATATGGATGTTCTCAACAATTCCCAGTTTAACTAAAATGTCAATAGGAATTGTAACAATGATGTTTCCCATATTACCCTTCGATAAAATTTCATGTACCTGAACAAGAGTTCAAAATGGAGGTGTAAAAGGATGAGAAATAGATGCTTCAGGACAAGAAGGCATCTCATCGAGGTGAGGGAGAAAGGAAGAAGGATGATGTAGACCGTTCCATGGAACTTCCTCCATAGACATGACCTCCACGATACTCTCGTCAGTGGGGGATGTCTCGTTCAAGGGATCCGGAGAAACCCAAGAACCAAGCCAAGGGGATGGCACATAAGCGTCCAAGTTTACACTGAAGACAACATAACTTTTAGAAGTGGCCATTGAAGCTAAAACAATTTCTTGATAATTTATCTCCAATGGACTTAAAGGCATAGCAATGCCAAAAGAATCAATTTTATGTTCGGAAGGGATAATCCAAGGATTTGTGGAATCCGATATCATATTGACTGAATGAACATGTGGAGGTGGGAGAGTAAAGGTACCCATTAAAGCAGAATCTTTGAAAAGACCGGCGCCCACGATCTCATAAGGAATCTCAGTATTGCCCACATAAGGAACATTATCGTTGGACATATCAGAAGAAAATAAAGAAAGTTGATCAACCGTGACGATTTTTCTTTCATGAGGAAAACGAAGTACGCGGAACAAATAAGACACTACACAAAACATGACGTGAATCCAGCTTCACCTGAGAAGAAGGTTGTAGTTGAAATTAGCATCTACAAATTCTACTTCTAATTCAGCAGTCTTTCCTTCCAACGTAATTGGTAAGTTCATGAGAATACTGTAATGTTAAGAAACTCTACCTTCAAAGGCTTCCAAGGTGTTCGGAGATTGGTTAAGAGGAGGAAAGCTAGAGGCTTTCCAACATGAAACTGACATGATGCAGGTTGAAGCACCTTCATCAATAACCATTCAATGAATCGTCTTTCCTTTGATAAGGACCTGGATCAGAAAAGCGATTTGATGAGGCAGACGAGGTACATGATTCTCTAGATTGAAAGTAATCAAACTCAAATTAGAAGGATCGATAACACCTATAGCAGACAACAATGATTTTTGCTGTGTTGGAAAGGATTGAAGAACCTCCAAGGCAGACATCACCAAAGGTGCTTAAGCTAAATCCTCAACAATATTGTAATGTTGTGCACCTCTGGCATTTAGATTGTAAGATGACTTCCGAAGAACACCTTTAAGGGTGGTTAATGGACTCACTATTAGGGCGCTCGATATGGAGCAGGCCAGACAGATTAGAAGTAGAAGGAGCATCATGGGCTTCTTTCTTTGTAGTTTGTTTAGATGTAGCTTGATAGTCCTTGGTTCGAGTAGTGATCGAGATAGGTGACAAACCTTGCATCATGAACACCTGGGAACCTGCGGAAGCAAAAGACTGAGGCTAGTCTACCAATTGGGTCTGCTGTGACAAAAAAGGTTCTTTTAAGACAGTTGGGGTCCCTTTTAGGAAGTGACTAACTTTAGATCGCCAGGGACAATCTTTAGTGTAATGATCCTCCTCACAGAAGAGGCAAGGATACTTCGGCTTTCTTCGAGAAGCGTCATCAACAAAAGATTTTGGAGGGTCCTGTTTTGGGGCATCAACTTTGGCCTTACCTTTGCCTTTCTTTTTACCTTTGGAAGATTTACCTGCTGTGGTGGACTAGAGAGCATGTACCTCAGAGGTTTTACCGGGATTGGATGAATTATTAGAGGGATTATTGGAATCAGTGTTCGAGACCATTTTCTGCTTCGAAGAAGCTTTCGTGGGAGTCTGAGACATGGAACCAATCACACTGTCAACAGGTGGTGTATCGGAGATTTCGATGCTATCAGATCCGATGATGGTCTCGAAGCATCGGGTAATATCTCAGACAATGTGACGAATTGCGAATAGATGAGGTCTAAATACTGAGCACGGGCAATAACTTGTTCTTCAGTAACACATCCACCCATGGCTATGTCCTTAGAAATCTTGCTGAGAATGATTTTGTGAACCATTGTGTCAACAACTCATCAACAATTTCAAACTTGATGAGGTGATGCCTACGTCTCCATTCATGGATGTGATCAGAGATGTGGGTCATGGTGTCTTGCTTTAGTGATGTAAGCAGATGGGTGCCAGTTTCATAGTGAACCGATAGCTGGAAATGAGTAAGAAAAGCCATAACAAGAGAGTTGAAGTCACCGTAGATACATCGAGGCAATTCGATGTACCACTTGGTGGTAGCACCTGTGAGAGTTCTTTGAAAGAGTTTAAGATGGATATAATCATCAACGCACGAATTAGAGGAACACTAGAGGTGATATGTCATCATATGGGCTTGCAGATCCTCCTTCACTTTTTCCTCAAATTTGGGGTAATCGCTTGGAATATTTGATGGAATTGGAGGTCAGTATGGCGAATGAAGAATGGGATCATTCATGAGCCTAGAAACATCGAGGATTTCTAACGTAACCAAGAAAGGCAATTGCGTGTTAAATGGAATATAGGGCCTTCGAGGAGATCCAAACTGCGGAGTCCATCCTTGATGGTAAGGATTTTTCCCCCATAGTGGCGGATTTTGTCCATATGGAATCTGATTTTGTCCCCACTGAGGGTTACCTATCCCATAAGGAGGATTCTGTCCTGGGTAGGTTTGAAACTGCCCGCTCATAGGCTACTGATGAACATTGTATGCGGCATACGGGTTATAAGGCTGTTGAACCTACTAACCCTAGATGTAAGGATTTTGAACCTACTGATGTAGGGGCTGACCTTGCTAATATGCATATAAGGCTTACTATTGCCAAGGCTGACCTTGTTGTTGCAAAGGTTGGCTTTGCTGCTGTAAAGGTTGGACCTGTGGCTGCAGAGGCTGGACTTGCGAGGACAAAGGTTCGGAGGACTGTTGAAAAAACTGCGTCTGCGGCTGCAAAGTTTGTTGCGACTGTTGCAAAGGTTGCCCTTGCAGTTGTAGCAGTTGTCCTTGCAGCTATAATGATTGCCCTTGGTACTGCAAAGATTTCCCTTGTTACTGCGAAGATTTCCCTTGTTACTGCGAAGATTTTTCTTGTGGTGACCAGGAATCTGATGGAGGCAGATGAGAAGACAAAGGTTGGATTCTCATAACAATTCCAAGTTCAACACCTTAATCCTCAAACGACTGAGGAAGTTCTAGATGAACTCCTTCGGAGGACCCTTCAATATCAAACAACGAAGGGGAACCATGAGATGGACTCAATCGTTCAACTACGATGGTTTCCCCTCAACGGAAAAAGGGAAGGAAACAAATTGATTAAGGCTTTAACAATCTTGAAATTAACAAGGAATTACTCAATTTGGTCTAAGAAGCAACTCCTTGGGATGTCATGTTTACCGTGGGCAGTTATATTTTAGAAACAAAAACAATGCATTTTCGTCTTTTAAGAGTCGAGAAAAGGGAGAAAAGGTGACTCTAGTCACTTTCAATAGTTTTGAGAGCGTGAAAGGACAAGTTGCTCGATGATCTCTTCAAATTTAAAGAGTCAGAAAAGATCAAAGATTGCTCTTGTGAATCTAGGTAAAAGGAGTACCAAGTAATCGTGAATTGCAATATAAACCTCAGCCAATGAATTGACCAAGGACTTGATGTACATGTAGGCAATCTCCCGAATGTTCGGTTTGGTGTATCACGTTTACAGGGTGGCAAACTCGACTTCCTATGGATAAAGGATTTCAACATAGAGGGGTCTCCCTTTATATACACGACGATACGGGGAGAACAAGTTCGTGCTAGAATTGTCTAATGCCGAAGCTAGTGATAGATGCTAAGTTTTAAAGATGCTAGAACATCTCTCTAACCTAGACCACTAGATACAATCGTTAATGTTTCGAATTATCCTTAGGTTAATTGATATATTTTAAAGTTGATATTGTAATTATGTCTCAATTTCAAGGCCTTAACGATGTTTTTTTCTTCCCAATATGCAAATTAGATGATGCAATGAAATATTTCAATTCGATGAAGGCTAGCTATGCAGGGAAGAAAATCACTCAAATCATTCATCAAACCAAATGCAATATGCATCTATGACCATCTTCGAATGCAAAATGCAAAATATGAAATCTAATCCTTCATATGATAAGCAAATGCAATGCCAAATCCTAAAGCAAAATCTCTAAGATATAATGATGATTTTTCTTTTCTCTTTTCAAGATGCAACAAACATAATCTAGTGCAAAGGGAAAGATAATGAAGGCAAACCAAGAAGTATGAAAATCACTTTCACATCAATGATTTGAATGCAACACAAAATATTCCAAAAACTAAGAAAAGAATTGCACTTTCACTTTTAGTTTGGAACGTAAACAACTTTAAAGCAAACACTTCCTTTTGATCCAATGAGACAAATGAATTGTAATCTATCATTTGTCAAATATAGCTTAAGCAACTTTCACTATATCCTCTAATGAAAACAAGAACTAAAAGTAATCTGCAAGCACGTCTGAACACACAAAGACTTTTGAACACAGGTAAACAATCTTTGATCGGAAGACTGATGAGTGTACTAAGGTTGACCTAGAAGACCTAGAAGGCTAGAACTCTAAAGGGCTAATCAAACTTAAAAAACACTCAATCCAAGTCAAAAGGAAGTTACAAGCAGACAAAAAGAGAGCCAATGAACAAACGCACTAGTAAATAATAAGGAGAATACAATTGAAACTGAAAATCACAGAGAAAAGCCTAAATTTCTATTTTTCTATAATCATCGCACTTGTCATGAATAAAGTAGCGATCAACGCTATTGTAACTAAAAAACCACGATATCATCATGACTATTAGACTCATATCCGCGATGGTCAAGAAAAAGGGCAAAGAAATCTAAAATTTAAAAAAACAGCTAAAGCTAACAATCTTCAGACATCTACCAGGTAATGACACTGACTGCAAGCAAGCAATGAAGTCTAAAAATCAATGGTTGACCAAACTCGTCAAAAGACACGGTGAAGGAGATGAAGGAAAAGGTAATAGGCTCCCCAGCGGAATCGCCATTTTGTTTTCAAGGTTAATCCTCTCTACAGACAGAGATGATCCCTCTAGCCCAACGAGTGGGTCTAGCAACTTGAGAAGACAATCAACTAGACATCTTCCTGGATTATGATTAAAAAATAGAACAAGACAAGAGGCCTACCTTGCTCTGATGCTAATCTGATTCCCTTTGTTGAAATCCTTGAACTGCTTGTGTCTAGGTCTCGTTCCTACTTCTTTCAGCACTTATGCACCCACACAAATAACCAAGAGACAACAAAACATACCAAAACCAATAGCAAATCCAATAGTAATCTATTTAGCTAATCAAGGAATGCCAAACAAATACATACATGAACATATATGTTGGGAAGATGAACCAACAATTGTATTATTATTTAAAGAATGAAGGGGAAGCTTACAACCATAACCTTGATGTTGAAAGGCTCTCCTTGAGTGGTAATCCAAGTCCAAGCCAAGAAACTCTCCAACACTCATCTAAGTCTAATGAATGGCTTCTAGCATAAGCTCAGCATAAGGGTGCAAATGGACATTGATCAACCATTTGGGAAAGGTAGAGAGGAAATTTATAGGTTGGGAGAGGGAGTTGGACGTCCTCCAAAGATAGGATTAGGCCCACATCTTAAGGAGGTAGCTCATAGGGATGAGGCAAAGAGGTCAAATTAGGAGGATTCAACCTCATCTATGTGAAACCGCCTCCAACTCGCCGCTCTGGAAGCTTCTAGATCATGAAGCTTCTCATCCTCTTTGGGAAAACTTCCTTTTTGAGACCATCGTGAGTATGAGAGAGAACATAGCGATGCGATCGCTGTCTTAACAAGGTGCAATAGGCGATCATCATGGTTTTGAGTTTCATAAGGGTGATGATTCTCATTTTAGGGTTTCATGAGCTATCTCTTCAAGGAAAGCTCTAGATATTTTCCAGGCAAAGTTAAAGGAGGGATTTGAGTTATATACATTGATGAGTATACTATATAATGATCATGTTTCAGGCACTTTAGGGTATGTCACAGGGAAGTGTAGGAGGTGTGACAAAATACTATGTAACAAGGATTGAATCATCTGCCAAGTTGGCACCTTGGTATTGTGGGTCTTTTGAGATCCTTGAGAGGATTGGACCAGTGGCCTATTAACTTGAACTGCCTCCAACAGTGAAATTCCATGATGCTTTTCATGTTTGATAGCTTAAAAGCTATATAAAGAATGTTGATCATGTTATTGATTAGTCTGTAATGCAGGTGGAGCAAGATGGAGAGTTCCAGCAGGAGAGTCAGTGCATATTGCAATGAAAGAAACTTGTGCTCAGGAACAGAGGTATAGAGCAAGTTAAAGTGCACTGGAAGCACTTTGGGCCTGAAAAGCTACATAGGAGATAGTAGATCAAATGCGAGTCATGTATCCTTTTTTTTTCGGTGGAGGCAAAGTGGTTTTGGTATGATGTTTAGTATATGTTTTGCTTATGTTTTAGTATATGTAAATATGTATATGGATGTAAATACTGCCAAAAGTTGAGTTATAAAGCTCTAATAAGTAGTATGGTTTTTATCTTGTCATGTTGTCATGATGTTTTTCTTTTAAGAAGGTCATTATTTGTAAATAACGCAACAAGCTAAGTTATAAAGTTCCACAGGCAGTATGTTTTCTTTTCACCAGTTTTGCTTAGGTATTGGAGTGGTTTAACACCGAGGGCAGTGTTCCCCAAGGGCTACATAGGAGATAGCAGATTAAATGCGATTCATGTACCCTTTTTTTTTCTTCAGTGGAGGCAAAGTAGTTTTGGTATGATGTTTAGTATATGTTTTGCTTATGTTTTGGTATATGTAAATATGTATATGGATGTAAATAGCAAAAGTTTAGTTATAAAGCTCTAATAAGTAGTATGGTTTTTATCTTGTCATGTTGTCATGACATTTTTCTTTTACACAGGTCATTCATTGTAAATACTACAACAAGCTAAGTTATGAAGCTCCACGGGCAATATGTTTTCTTTTCACCAGTTTTGCTTAGGTATTGGAGTGGTTTAACACCGAGGGCGGTGTTCCCCAAGGGGGAGGGGTTTGTAACATCCCTTGGTTAAAATTTCATGTAATAAAAGTTAATAAAGGCAAAATAAGGCCACAGTTAAGGGAAACTTATTCCAAACTGAATGTTGGTCAAAGATATCCTAGTGGGCATCATTGAATGTGCTTATGGCTAAGGGAAATTGGAAAAGGAAATGACACAAGCATTAAAAAAGAAAAAGGTATTTTATGAAAGCACATTTATTTATGAAAACAAAATAAAATAGGAGAGAAGCAAGGTGAAAGCTCACAAGTTGCATGTGAGGAGGAAATTGAATGAAAATAATGGAAAATGAAGATAATAGAGGCCTTATTGATAAAAAGGCTTCTGAGGATTAGTGTGTAACCTTTTTGTCAGTTTAGTTATGGAGCTTTCTCATTATTCTCTCTCTCTCTCTCTCACACACACACACACACACTCTTGGACACTTAGAGTTTTCTTGGAGCTTCTAGCTTTGGATAAAGGAAAGGAAAAGCAAGCAAAATGAAGGACAAGGAAAGGAAAGCAAAGCAAAGATCAAGTAAGGAGTAACAAGATCAAGCAACTTCAGTTCAGTGGGACCCAGTGGGACCCAATGTGTAACCTAAAACTTAGTGAGACCCAGGGTATGGTTAGGAGAATGACTGGGATGCAATAATGGAGTCCTGTAGTAGGTATGAAAGGTCTGTGTTGTGGGTTTCCATCGGTTCCACTTCCTTAACTGACACATAGGGATTCAAATCATATCATAGTAACTTCCTGTCACATGTTTACCCTAGTTGTCCAGTTACTTGGATAAATGTGGGAGGAGGGCATTACATGCACATTGCGTAGTATCAATAGGCAATGATGCAACCTGAGGCTTAAGACTGCGCAATGCGCAGTTTATCTTGGGTAGTGATAGAGAGAGTGCACATTGTGTAATCTCTGTGGCCAAGGTGGTAGGACTAAGCCCTGGGACTGTGCAATGTGTAGTTGGGACAACATGTACTACACATTGTGCAGTCTCAGAGGCCAATCTTTCAGCTTAAGCCTTGGACCTGCGTAATGCCTAGTGGGGCAAGACAATGCATGGCTAAGTGAAGTGCATATATGCCTAATGAGGGTGTAGGAAACAAGAAGATCTAAGTGATAATGCAATCTAAAGTGCATATCTGACTAAGTATAGATATATTAATGTGAATTAAGTGCAAAAACTCAACAAACAGAAGCAAAAACAAATATGCAAGGAGAGTCACCAAAATGACGATCACTGGTGAGAAAAAATAATAAACTAATGCAACACTTATGAAAGGCAAATGACATTTTGAATCAACACTTCTACAAGTTAGTGTAAGTTAAAATTCCAACAACCATAAAGAGAATAAGCAAAACAACACTCATAGAAGTGAAACGACAAAAAGTGACAGGAAAAGCGGCAAAAGACGACAAAAGCAAAATTCACCCAAAAAAGCGATGCAAACTCCACCGAAGGCTCCTTGATCTCCTTGGGAATGCTAGAGCTTGAAGATCGAATGTAAAAATGAGCTCTAGAGGAGTATATTAAATAGATTTGGGTGGATTAGGGTTTACGATGTGCATGCCTAAAATAAAGGGAAAAGAGACACTTGGAAAAAATTTCTAAAAATAGGGATTGGGCCACCTTCGGGAAATTAATGATGAATCCCTATTTTATATGGATTTTTTTTTGGTTTTTGGTTTTTGATTTTTTTCTTTTTAACTTGCCATGTACACTACCAAGGAGGATTGCATAATTATGGAGAATTGGGCAACTTCGTGACTAAATGCATTTCGCAGTTTCTGAGCTCAAGAAATGGTTTGCGTATTTTCTGGGCTTAGTGCTCGACTTCCATCCATGACTACGTAATTCTTAAGATCAAGGATGAGTTTCAATTCTGGATTACAGAGTTTCCATCATCAAGGTTGGCTTGCCTGCGCAGTTTCTTGAGGCAAGCCCAGGATTGTTGCAAGGTCAAGTAAGAAGGTTAACTTGTGACTCAAATCATAATTACTTGACGATAGTAAAATATAAGCTCTTGTGAACAAAAGGGAAGGCTCCAAAATCAAAGCATAGGCAAAATTTTGGAGGGTGGTTGTAGCAGCTACAATAATAGTGAAGAAAGGAAGCCTCGTAAATATGTCATATTCAATCCACAAGTGAATAATTTCAAAAGATCACAAGTAGACCAAAATAAGTAGACCTATGACAAGTGTCAAAAAAATGAAGAAGAGCCGAAGTTTGATGTGGTGCAATGAGCTTTACTAGCCTTGAATTTATGGAAGAAGTGCTAATTGAAATAAGTGTTGTGACGTGGTCACAGAGGGGCCATTTGGTCAAGGGTTTAGGTATTGGAATTCGTCAATTGAAGATTCTATAAGAAGAAGAATTCTTGCGAGTTTTCCTCTTAGATTGGAGGTTTTGTCCTTGGTGATCGCCTATATCTTATGTACTTTTGTCTCAATGTCCTTTATGTTTTGGTATTGTTTGATAATCAAGTTGAATAAGAATCTAACTAAGAGAAGTAAAAAGTAATCACAAGAAATTATCATCAAAGAGAAATCACTCATCTTGTTGCCCCTAGATTTCTTAACAAAAAGCACCAACAAGACAATATTTTGAATGAGGTATGGCCATTATAATTTTATGGTGGTGCCATTTGGATTAATAAATGCGTCAATAAATTTTAAGTGCATGATAAATGAAATGTTTAGAGATTTCCTAGATAATTTTGTTATTTTCTTTTTGGAGTCCAGGATAGAAGAGGGGCATGAGAAACATTTGACGATAATGCCACAAATTTTGAGAGAACATCAATTGTATGCCAAGTTGAGCAAGTGCACTTTTAATGAAAGGAAAATCCACCTTTTGGGCCACAATAAGATGGCATAACAATGGACCCATAAAACATCAAGGAAATTAGAGAATGGCCAACACTAAAGAATATTCAAGAAGTCAAATAATTTATGGGTTTGGTTGAATACTTACAAGATCCGTTGTAGGCTCGTTCAAGATTGCAAATCTAATTAACTCGTTGCAAAGGAAAGTAATAAAATTGTTAAGAGAATTTTCAACTGTTTTTTCCTTTTTGAGGAAATATCCAGGAAGATCCACCCGAAGGGATCACTTCTTGTCAGCTTATTAGCATAGCTTAACCCTGAGAGCATCAAGGAGAATTGACCTCATGACCTACCATTAGTGAGGTGCTTTAGCAATGGAAACTCGACTAATTGAGCTAACCCTCGGGGATAACTGATTAAAGATTTATTAATCATTGCACTCATTTTAAATATTGCAGATCCAAATGGGGATTTTGTTGCGTGCATTGTGTTATGAAACCAGCTCACAAAAAGATAGAAAAGATAGATCAACACCTTATAATTCAGCCTCTTCGAGGGGGCAACCTCCTTTACATTACATAAATGAACAATTCTTGGATGATTCAAATGACAAAACCTCCTTTCTATATATAGGAGTCTAAGGAGTCACAATATAACCAGCCGACCTAACAATAATAATATAAAGCCACAAAATAACAATAGAGGGATTCTATGGGGCACAGTAATAACAATATGGGGGTAATAGGGGCACAACAATATTAATAAGGGGTAAAACTACCATAGTAATGGGGTAATCACTAGTATTATAGGGACCCAACAGCCTGGATTACTAAGACTGTCTTACTACCATGTAGTCATTGTGTTGGGGCAGGATCCCCTGTATACAACTTCAACCTACTTCCATTCACTTTCCAAAGGGATGGCTCCCCATTCAGCTTCATGAGCTAAACTGTGCCACCATCCATGATCTCCTTAACAACATATAGCCCCAACCAGTGCATTTGAATTTTTCCTAGAAAGTTTGTGAACTTTTTGTCATATAGCAGCACTAAATCATCCACCTTGAAAGTGCGTAGCTTAATATGCCTTCATTCCATGCTTTCTTGTGCTCCTTTTGTACTTGCGGGGGAAATCCTGTAAGAAGGTAGTCCTCTTCTAACTCCATCAGTTGTGTGAACCATTCTTCCAGGGTCTCGCGATCCATCATCTCTGTCAAAGCTACAATACATAGACTTGGCATAATATACTCCATTGGCATCACCACTTCAATCCCACAAACCAACCTAAACGGTGTTTGGCCTGTCAACTTCTTGTAGGTCGTCCTGTGCCCATATCATTGCTGGTATGTGCATGTCCCAATCATTCCTCTGCATGTTGTAAACCTTCGTCAATGCATTCTCCAAGATTTTTTTAAATGCTTCCACTGTTCCATTCACCCATGGGTCATAGGGCATGCTCTTTTGGTGGTATACCTAGAATTATTCAACTATCACGATGACCGTCTCATTCAAGAAATGTGTACCCCTATCACTTGTCAATATCTTAGGGCATCCAAACCACATTAAGACATATGCAAACAAAATCTTTGCAGTAGTGGAAGTTGTACAATCCTTCACTAGCTACGCTTCTACCCATCTTGTTAAATACTCTATTGCAATAATGATATACCATGTGCTCATCTTCTTTCCTAGTGGTTGTATTGGACCTATGAAATCAATGGCCCATTTATCAAATACCTACAACGAAACTTGAGGATTTAAAGGCAATTCATCTCTTCGCAAAGGCTTTCTCATTCTTTGGAAAGAGTCGCATACTTTACAGTACACCCTAGAATCCTTATGTAATGTAGGCCACCATAACCCAACGTGCAAAATCTTTTGTGCAGTTTCTTTTCCTGCGAGTGACCCCCTGCCACTCCTCCATGAGCTTCAATGAGGACACTAGCATGTTCAAATTTTGGATCATACCTTCGAGGTATTTCATCTGTTCCCATCTTATACAAGTGACTTGCAATCATTGAAAAATATGCAGAGCGGACTACTAATTCCTTCTTCTGCTGAGTGGAATATCCTTCCAGAGCTGTACAAGTGGCTAAAAACTGAATGATGTTAAAAAAATGGTCATTCGCAATGCGTACTGCAAAGAGTTGCACATCCAGTAGTCCTTCCCCTAGACTATTTGTTTCTTCGCCTGTTTCAATCCTTGACAGATGGTCTGGTCTGACATTCAGCCTTCCCGACTTCACAATCAATTCAAAGTCATATTCCTGAAACAATAATAACTGTCGACAGATTCCCCCCCCCGCCAACATAGGCTTATTGATAAGGTACTTCAGCGCAGAGAGATATGTATACATTTTAAAGTGTCCACCCAATAAATAATGCCTAAATCTTTGTAGCACGTAGACCATTTCCATCCCTTCGCGCTCTGTAGTGGAATAATTCTTCTCATTCTTTGATAACTTTATGCTTGTGAAGGCAATCATATGTTCAATTTCTCCCTCTTTGACCTCTGTTAATATTGCACTGAGTGTAATAGAAGAGGCATCTACATGCACATGGAACTCTTTCTTCCAGTCTGGAAACACCAAAATAGGTGCAGTTACCATATTTTCCTTCAAGACATCCAAACTACACTAACATTCTTCATCCCAACAAGACATCACATCTTCCTTCAATAATTTTTCCATTCACACAGTTATCTAAGCATATGCCTTGATAAACTTTCTATAGTACCCAGTATGCCCCAATGTCGTGCGCAGTTGTTTTACATTCCTAGGAGCTTCCAAATTCACAATCACAATGATCTTCACAGGGTCCACCATCAATCCCTGCTTACATACTACATGGCCAAGCAAAAGTCCAAAGGGAACACAAAATATGCACTTCTTCAAATTTAGCATGATTTGATACCTTCGACATTTATCTAGAATAAGGCACAAACTTGCAACGTGGCGCTTCACTAACCCAAACACAACTGAATCATCAAAATAATCCTACAAAAATTTATGGATAAACTCTTTGATCACTGTGATCACTACTTGGGAGAAGATTGCAATCGCATTCTTCAATCTGAATGGCATAATTGTATATTGAAAGCAACCCCACTTTATCATGAAGGTTTTCTTTCTTCAATCTTCCAGGGCGATCTTTATTTGATGGTATCCTAAAAGGCCATCAATAAACGAGTAAGCCTCCTATCCTTGAACATTCTCTAATACTTCATCTGTAAATGGTGTTGGAAATGGATCGTGCTTGCATTCATCATTCAACTTCCTTAGATCTACGCATATCTTGATTTTGACTTTTTGTTTCTTCTCTTGGACAACCATTGGGCTCACCCAATTAGATTCCTCTACTCGTTCAAATATATCGGCATCCAACATCTTATCAAGCTCCTAGCGCACATTTTCTTTATACTTCATATTGAGCTGATAAGGTCTCTTCTTGATAGGATTCACATCTATTTTTAGCTTAATCTTCATAACACCCAAATCTCCAATGATCCCTTTCAAGTCTGTAAATATTTTTGGGAATATACCCTAGTACTCGTGTAGTAGTTTAGCCACCTTATCGACTGTATCTTTGTCCCAGTAGTCTTCTATCTTCGTGAACTTAGGTTTTGCTTCAGATCTAATATTTACTTGTCTAGTTTTCAAAGGTTCTAATATATCCAAGTTCTCATCTTTTGATCCTTTGGCTTCGCACTGACCTTCTACCTCTAAAATGTTAATATTCCATGGGTCTTCTTCTTCCTCTTCAATAGTGATATTGTAAAACTCTAGTGCATGTCGCAGCTATGTACTCCATTCCGACTGAGCCCATTCGATTGGTTCCTTAGGCATTCTAAATATAGATGCTTTTATCTCCTATAGCACTTCATCAATGCATTCAACCCTATCCTCAAAGCTAAAATTCAATAAGAAACTCTCCCTTAAGATGTCCCATGGCGAAGCTCTATTTCCAAATACCGGTTCATTGGGATTGTGTCTAAGGTATGACAGAAAATGTGTACCCATTCTAGTTGTGGTTCTATTCCTCAAGCCTTACCCCATCGTGCCAAATGATCGCATGGATCATCCTTCCTACTATACTTCTCTTTCATTTAGGTATTAGCATATCCAAACCTTAACTTCATCATTCTTATATATTCCTTCCATCCAGTGAAGCTCTCCTTATGTGTACCCCACCAACGAGCAAGCATAGCATGTAGTGCCAACTCTAGTGCTTGGAAGTGATGTTCTTTCAGTAGTTTCAAATTCATTTGAAAATAGATCCCCATTAATAAGACCATCATAATGCAGAATCTTTCTTACCTTAGTTGAGACACGTTGCCGTGATTTAGTCATCATATTTCAATGGAGCGTAGATACTTCATGCACCTGATTCTGCGAGTGTTCAAGCTCTTCGTCTGAATCTAAGGGGTAGGAGCTATCCCTATCTCATGCAATTCGTGCATCCAATGTAGGATTGATCCAATCTTTATTTCACGTTGTGATCTTGTATATCTGATCCAGATCATTGTCACTTTCCACAAAGTCACGAACATGTTCAGTATAATGTCCTCCTTCAGCAGAGTCTAGTGTCACTACAACCCTGAGCGACCTCCTTTCATACGTCATCTTCTGCTTATTCGAGTTGATTACCACATCCATATCAACCAGTCAATTCCTAGTAGAGTAGGGTATGGGTTACTATCATCCACTATTTCAATGACTTCAAATTCAGCCTGTGCGTTTGCGTCGTCAATGTCCACTTACACCATATAAGCACCCAATCAAAATAATATTCTCTTGATTTTCGATGTGCAGCCGAATAGGAGACCACTGCATTGCAAGTCTCCCCATCCTTTCCTACATATTCTTAGGTAAAACATTTGCATCAGATCCCAAATCCAAGATTACCTAGCCCATTTCATATTCTCCTATTTGTACAGTCATCCTCATCTCACACCCTGTTCACTTCTTATGATTACCAATTTTCCTCACAGTGAATTGTTTAGCATGAGTCATTTCCTTATTTGCGAGCTTGTCGATTAACTCTTGCAATCCTTCTATTGCTTTCTTATCATGCAGTAACTTCATACAGGTGTTTATAAATGTAGCTAATATTGAACAATCTACCTCTTGTGTCATACTAGTTCCCAACATTTTCTCCTCGCTTCTTAAGGTGGAGGCCTCACTGAAGTTCTTCTTTGCTTCCATCAAGGTATCTTTAGCATGATTAAGGTCAAAGCCTATTTATTTCTCGACAGCCTTGTGCACCCACTCCTTAGCCTCAAGTTGCTTGCCTTTATCTATACTGGTGGCCATATTGCTTCTTGTTACGATATTTATCCTCTGATATTCTTTGCGGGGCTCTGCCCTTGTCATCTGGATGTTTTACGTAGGCTGTTGGGGCTAGGTCTTCTTTTCTTGCATCTTTTCCATAAGGACCAGGCAATGCTCTATCACATGGTCAAACTGTTGACAATACTAACATGATGGATGCATGGGGTTTGTGCAATCTCACGCAAAGTGTCCTACTTCACCATAGTTATAGGACATTACCCACCCTTGTCCTCGACTAGTTCCACCCCCTATTTTTTTGGAGAATTTAGCATCTACGGATAAACACTAATTCCCTAGATAAGTAGCTACATCTAGAACAATAGTTTAAAGTGTTTTAGACTTTTCCTGTAAGAAATAGATAAGATGAGAAGATAGAAGACCTACTTGTAGTTTTGCTTTTCTCTCATCTCCCTTCTATCGATCCCATTGCTCCTTCCCGTACTTAATCCACTTGAGAAGTAACCTGTAAACACAATAGAAGACAAAGAACCAATCAAAGAATATGATCTATTGAATATAAGTGAAAGGAATCAGATACAATTCACACACAGAAGCATTATGAAACAATACAAACATATGGGAAAAAGATTCAAACACTTTATTAGAAAGAAGAAGGAATTACAACCATTGGTGTCTAATTCAAAGCCATTCCTCCAGCTTGGATCCCATCCACACCACATCAAAAGCATCAATAAATTGTAGCATTACAATACTTGCTTCAAAGCCAAATCTCATAGCATCATTATCTCCTTACAATTCAACATAATCCAGCCCCTGATTGCTTAGATGAGTGGTAAATTTATAGGAAGATGAAGGAGCTTGTGTCATTAATGATGGCATTGAATGTCCTTCCATACTTAGAATTAGTTCCATGGAGGAAGGGATGAGAAGGTAGAATGCACCTTAACTCATTCCTCATCCATTTTCGAGCTCATAGGAGTTGATAAGTGAGGGAACCTTCTAGATGACTCGAAAAGATAAGAATATTCCCCAAACCCTATTTGAATTTCGCTCATTCTTGCCCTACACAGGTGAAATGAAGCCTAAGTGCTCTGTAGATCACCCTAGCAGTGGATTCAACTGCTCTGCAGTGCACCCTCATAAGGGCTTACCTGCGTTGGTCCCTCTAGAGGCTACTTATGGATGTCTTCAAGTCATGAAATTGTAGAAATTTTGAATAATTTAACACATATTCAACAGAGATTATCCTGATCATGTACTATTGCAGAAAACATACACAATACATAAGCTCCTCTATGTTGATCATCAATATAGCAGCATCAATAACAATAAAACATCAAGAGCATTCACACATTAACACAGTATGTATCCCGGGGAAAGCATCTCGCTAAAAACCCCAACTATCTGTATATTAATGATTGAGTCATGTAACATTACAAAGTACAATGCTTATCACAAGCAATCCAGTACCAGCTCCACCTGTTACACACAATACAGCTCAGATCTGAATCAATCACTGGCTCAAATCTCTTCCGCTGCTTGCCTGCCTCCGCTGCTCAATACCTGCTCAAGAACTGGTGATAATTCTTCTAAGGCAGCCACGTCTTTCCTTGGCTAAATCACGTGAGAACAAGCTACAATTTGGGCAAACTCATTGGCATACTCAATCCCCTAATTTGTGCAAGATCTGGTGCACAACTATAGTCACAACTGATAGCAATCTGATTCTCTAACACCTGTCCCTGCTGAACTGAACATGCACTGACATGCAACTGAGTTAACTGATGTATTCATTAGTTGTATTATGAGTTAATAACTTGTGAATTAATTAATAACTAATTCACCCAACTCATCTCTAGTCTATTTGCCAGTTAGACTAAATACAACCAGTTTAACAAAGCTAAACTGAACACAACTCCATCAACTGCACCTCCAGTCCACTAAACTCAACTCACTTGAGTTCTAACTGAAGTCCTGCATGCAAATATTAGTCATCCCATAGGTAACCACGTATTTCCTTCTGGGCTGCATGTGCCACCTCTGTAGCTCAAACTGAAGTGCTCCAAGAGAATAAGACAAAGTTTATAGTCCAAATATTATTGTGAGATAATAATATTTGACTTTTCTATTCTTAGCCTGGCAGTCTAAAAATAGACTCCGCCCATATGTCTAAAAATAGAAGTCCATCTATTTTTACCAACATGACCAATCATCCACAAATAGCATCCTGCAACTCATAGACCATGATCCATATGTCTAAAAAAGACATAGTCTAAAAATAGACTTGCGCCAAAAATAGCCTGCGGGCCCACTTAGTGAAGGCGACTCTTTTCACTAAGCTCCATCATCTTGTTTCAATCTCAACACTCCCTCTCGACAAGATATGGATTATCAGCAACCCCTATCCTGCCTCGGTGGTACTCGAATTTTCTCCTGGTGAGAGCCTTCATCAGAATATCGGCATCCTGATCCTCCGTTGGAATGTACGAAAGTAACATGATCCTCCGCTGCACACAATCTCTGATATGATGGTACCTGATGTCAATATGTTTAGATCTATCATGAAATACAGGATTAGCAGAGAGTTTAATGCAACTCTGGTTATCACAGTAAATCACAGTAGGATCCAAATGAGAACCTAACAAACCAACTAGGATCTTCCTCATCCATATACCCTCGCATGCATGCAAACTTGCTGCCATATACTCCGCCTCCGCTGAACTGAGTGCCACGGATCTCTGTTTCCTGCTGTACCAAGAAACTGTTGTCGATCCAATACTGAAGGCCTCTCCTGATGTGCTCTTTCTGTCCGTTGGGCTCCCTGCCCAATCTGCATCCGTGAAGCCACATAGCTTCACCTCATCCTCCTGTCTGTACCACAAACCATATCCCGATGTGCCTCTCAAGTAGCGCAATACATGCTTGCCCGCCTTCCAGAAGAGCTTGGTAGGCTTAACCATAGCTTGTGAAAGCTAGTTAACTGCATAGCATATATCAAGTCGTGTATTGACCAAATACATCAGCGACCCCACCAACTGTCGATAAACAGTGGCATCCACTTCTTCTCCTGAAGTGGCATCCTCCTTCCTCCAACCTCCAGGAAGAGGAGTATCAACAGGCTTGCAGCCATGCATGTTGAACTTCTCCAGTATCTCCGAGCATACTTGCCCTGAGAAACAAACAGTCCACCACTGCGCCACCATATTTCCAATCCTAGGAAATAGTGAAGGAGGCCCAAGTCCTTCATCTCAAACTCTGTAGCAAGATCCTTCTTGCATGACAGTATCAATAGCTCATCACCCGTTAGAATAAAATCATCAACATACAGTACAATGATAAGAAACTTACCCTCCACCACAATCTGGTATAGGTTAGGATCCGCCTCGCTCTTGGAGAATCCAAGTCCTGTGAAATAGCTGTCTATTCGTGTGTACCAAGCACGTGGTGCTTGCTTCAACCCATACAGCGCTCTCTTGAGCCTGCACACATGCGACTCGCTGCTGAAGACTTCAAAGCTTTCGGGTTGCTCAATGTACACCTCCTCCTCAATGACTCCATTGAGGAACGCAGTCTTCACATCCATCTGATGAATTTGCCATCCCATCTGCGCTGAGAGAGCAAGAATCGTTTGTATGGAAGAATACCTTGCGACAGGTGCAAAGGTCTCCTCATAATCGATCCCCTCAATCTGTGAAAAGCCTCGGGCAACAAATCTTGCCTTGTACTTCTCCAAACTCCCGTCAGCTGCCTGCTTAACTTTGTAGATCCATCTCGAACCCACCACTGATTTCCCTTCCGGTCTAGGAACAATCTCCCATGCATTGTTTTTGACAATAGAATCATACTCTTCCACCATGGCGTCTACCCATGCGGGATCCTCCACAGCTTCCTCGAAAGAGGATGGCTCAGTCACAACACACTTGCTCATAAGAGCCATGTATCCAGTGTACCGATCAGGTAACTGTCTCTGCCTGCGTTGGGCTGTAGGTGGTCCTACAACTTTCTCTGCATCTTGAGCCAGTCGCTCAGCTTCTG
>APFE031139328.1:95370-115122 GCA_000404065.3 Pinus taeda | reverse complement strand
GCTCTGATACCATGTAGAAATCTCTTCTACAAATCAACCAGCTCTGATACCATGTAGAAATTTTGAATATTTAACACATATTCAACAGAGATTATCCTGATCATGTACTATTGCGGAAAACATACACAATACATAAGCTCCTCTACGTTGATCATCAATATAGCAGCATCAATAACAATAAAAACATCAAGAGCATTCACACATTAACACAGTATGTATCCCGGGGAAAGCATCTCGCTAAAAACCCCAACTATCTGTATATTAATGATTGAGTCATGTAACATTACAAAGTACAATGCTTATCACAATCAATCCAGTACCAGCTCCACCTGTTACACACAATACAGCTCAGATCTGAATCAATCACTGGCTCAAATCTCTTCCGCTGCTTGCCTGCCTCCGCTGCTCAATACCTGCACAAGAACCGGTGATAATTCCAAGGCAGACACGTCTTTCCTTGGCTAAATCACGTGAGAACAAGCTACAATGTGGGAAAACTCATTGGCATACTCAATCCCCTGATTTGTGCAAGATCTGGTGCACAACTATAGTCACAACTGATAGCAATCTGATTCTTTAACACCTGTCCCTGCTGAACTGAACATGCACTGACATGCAACTGAGTTAACTGATGTATTCATTAGTTGTATTATGAGTTAATAACTTGTGAATTTATTAATAACTAATTCACCCAACTCATCTCTAGTCTATTTGCCAGTTAGACTAAATACAACCAGTTTAACAAAGCTAAACTGAACACAACTCCATCAACTGCAACTCCAGTCCACTAAACTCAACTGATTGAGTTCTAACTGAAGTCATGCATGCAACAACTCAACTAACTCATAAGAAAAGCGTATTTCCTTCTGAAAGCTGCATGTGCCACTTCTGTAGCTCAAACTGAAGTGCTCCAAGAGAATAAGATTAAGTTTATAGTCCAAATATTATTGTGAGATAATAATATTTGACTTTTCTATTTTTGACAGCCAGTCTAAAAACAGACTTGATCACTCACATTGTGATCACTCACACTTTCATCAAAAATAGAAGTCCATCTATTTTTCCAACTTGATCAATCATCCATAAACAGAAACCTGCAATCCATAGACATGATCCATATGTCTAAAAATAGACATAGTCTAAAAAATAGACTTGCGCCAAAAATAGCCTGCGGGCCCACTTAGTGAAGGTGACTCTTTTCACTAAGCTCCATCATCTTGTTGCAATCTCAACAGAAATTATCTGGGTAGGAGGCATTCAAAGGGGTGATTTGTTTAGGGCATGAAGCAACTAAAATTAGGGTTTGATGAGACCTAAAACACTAATCTGGATGTTGGGATTTGATGTGCCCAAATGGATCTATAATAGCTGCCCCCTAAAGCATGAAGTCAAAAAAATATTAATGTCGAATGAAATTCTTTACGATGTGATGAGGAGGTATCGAAATGGAAGGTGACCTACATCAATTACAATACATATATCATGATATTTGATTTTACATGAATTATTGAGGGAAGCCATACGCATGCTCAAATTTTAAACTTTCATTACATGTACATAAACATTCGTCTACAGATATAGACCCATGATCGGAATGAACATCAATGTAAAGCCATTGTACATATGATTTAGTACTCCTGAAATTGCAGCCCTGATGGATGAAACTACATCTGGGGTTTTCTATCTCGTTCAATTGTTCACTCAAGTACGAGTCTAATCATGTGAATATGTGATCTAAAGTTGAACATGGGAAGACACCATCTGATTACCAGCCAATGATGTAAGTTGTTAACAGATGCGAGAGAAATCACTGAAAATGATAATGATCCTCAAGGTACTGCAGTACATTCTGCATGGTGTGAATGGATGATTTGATTTTGAAGACCATACAAAGTCTTTTGGTTGAAGGCCATTGATGTATACCTATCGTCGGAAGCGAGAAACATACCATTGATGCATGCAAGCAAGGTACTGGAAGGGTGTTTCTAAATCAACTTCTTGGATAATGTGCTGATGTCAACAAGAAGCGACTTGTCACAGGAGGGCCTTGATGTATCCCACATCAATGGCACGAAACGAGTGTAGTGATTTTAGAGATGGAATTTGACTCGTGACTCAAGGTTCTAGAATGGCGGTTATGAAAATGAAGGTTTATAGTATTGCAAAGGATGAATTTTGACTGAATCACTTCTCTTGAACATGTCGGTGAAACTGAAATGAATTGGTAGCATTGACCCAAACAAAGTGATGGATGGTATGATAGACCAATGGTGTGATAACCATCAAGCTAATAACTGAACCCAGATAGTCATGGTGATGGAGTGAAAGTGTCATGTTCAAGAGCGACCTAGTAGCATAAAGTGGTTTTCCCCTTTTTCCATTTTCCCTAGTCATTGTTGACTAGTACCTCTTTATTTTAATCAAGTTTGAGGAGGATAACATACGCTTGTTATATAATTTCACCCTTCAAGTGAATCCATCGCTATTTGAAGTTTTAACGAGTCTAGGGAAGGTGAAACTCGGTCTTGTCTAGATCGACAATTTTGTCGCTATTTGATGTTTTAATGAGTTCAACGACAAAGATAACTCGGTCCTTTTCATGTTTAGAGAGTCTAAAAAGGGATAAAAAGAAAACTCCACAAGTTATTTTTCATAAATTAATATCTCAAGCCCGAAAAAGTGTAAAATAATACAAGAGAGATATCATTTCCAATCTGTTAACGAGTTGGAAAGGACAAACGCTTGGCAATATTTTCATGTTTAGAGAGTCTAAAAAGAGCATAAAGAGGACTCCGCTTTGAGTAATGAGTGGCGTCTAGGATAGCAACCAGTTTCAGTGATGGTGTAACTTCTCAAAACATGCTGATTTGTGTGAAGAGGCTGGCTAATAAAACCACTCATTGCAACTATTCCTCAAAAAGGGTTGTTATCTCAAAATCTGACTCTAGAAGGCTGCAGACCAGGAAGACCTCAAGTAACTATTTCACACCTACTTTAGGTTGAGGCTTAGCCTCCTCAACCTGAGAGGGCTCTCTCAAAAGGGTTAATGATTTTGATTATAGTTAAGATGGCTAACTCTTGTGAAACAAATGTAAAAATATGAATGGTGGAAACACATTTTAGCAACTATCCATTGGCTTATGGAGTCAACATCATTTCAGTATTACATGGTATTAACCTTAACATAGAAGTCAGGGCATTCAACATTTAACATATTCAGGAACATACACTCAAATAGGACCACACAATCTATGAATGTATACAGGAAGTTAGAGCACCTTAAAGTGAATTCTAAGTGATTACACATTCATACCACTGAAAATATTAGGAAAAGAACAATACCACACATTTTGAACATCAAATCCCTCATGAATCCTGAGAAGCAAAGCCAAACTTGTATTACCAAAACAGAGTATTACATAAGCCAAATATCAGAGTTTTGTCATAAATTTTCCAACCCTTTGTACATTTCTCTTTCTCTTATTTATAGAGCTCTTCTACCTGATTGAGATTCCTCCTCAAGCATGAGGGGAATTCGAAATCTACTTCTATTGACACCTATTCAACTTTTAACTGCCTATTAAATATAACAAACTTCAACTAGGCTTTTCAGAGATCTAAATCAAGTAGGATTCTAACATCATTTTATGCTAATAATAGCCTTGGTTACTATGGTTCTCGTTCCTTGACATCTGGTCCCCTTTTTAGTTTGGTTGTGATGAATGTTTAAGGCTCCATGTTGGTCTTCCACGCCACATCTTCTCCATTGTCCTGAAATATAGGAAACTACCCTTGCTCATCGGTCCTTATAATTTTCGAATCCACAGAAGCAGGTCCTTCATCTTTGGTTTTCCAAAATGTGACAGATAGCCACGTCCTTGATGTGATGTCCACCTCCTTTAAAAGAAAAAACTCCTTTAAGCTGTCTTGACATAATCTGAATCGTGATAAAGATGGTCACTTAATGACAAAAATTCAAAGTTGGATCCAAATCCATATTTCTCCACCTGTCTTAACCTGGTTGATTACTGCAGCTTTAGATGATGCCTTGTATATATTCACCCTTCAAAATTTCACGCTTATGTTTCAAAACTGGTTGATTAATATTGGATATTTAGCTTTAGCAATTTCGTAGCGTGCTACGAAACTGCTGAGCTTTGGTCATCACCTTCAGCAGTTTCATAGCGCGCTACGAAACTGCTGAGTTATTTCAAAAATCACAGTTTCAACCCAGAACTTTGCTATTTGAGCACTTTGCTGGTTAAAAAATTCTTGCAACTGTCTCAAGACCTTCAAAAATTGAATGGGAATGTTTGGAAAAATTATACCAAGCAAAATTTATTAAAACTTTGAAATAACTCCCTACTTGAAGTGGGTCCTCTTTATGGAGATCCTTTCTGCTGGTCCAATTGGGTCTTTAAGTCTTCAACTTGTTTTCTCAGTACTTTGATCCCAGACCTGAGGTTTATATTGACTTTTCTGATGAATTGAGCTTCTTTTATTGCATGAGTAGTCCAACTACGAAATTGAACATTAAAGTCAACCACTTCAGGGATTTTAAAAGTTTGATCTTCCCATCGAGCCTGCATTTGATTAAAATAAGCCTCCTTAGCTGCAAATTTCCTAGAAGCTTTCTTTAGTCTAGCAATCTCAAAATTGGCAGCTTCCAATTTATTTTTCAAATTTTCCACACTACCTTCTTCTTGAGTGGCAACTGTCTTGCCCTTATCCTTACTTGAATTAAGTTGTATCTCCTCCCCTGTTTCATCTTCTCTTGGTGACACCTCCTGTACCTGTTTGAATTTCCTTGTTATGGGTCTCCCGGGTTTGAAAACAAATTGCTCAGGTTGATCATCAAACTTAAGTTTCTTTGAAGCTTTGACCTTCTTAGCCTTCTCTTTTCTTGACTGTATCAAATTAGCTTGAACTAGTGGGGACTCCTCAATGTCAATTTCTTGCAATAAATCATTTAAATCTCCTTTTGGAACAGGGCTTTCTTCAATAGCCATTGACTTACCCTTTTCCTTTGCTATCTGGCTCCTTGTTCTTCTTCTTTGAACTTCTTCACCTATGCTGGACTTATGTGCAGTTTCCTTATCCTGAATTTTCTCTTTAAGGGACTGTTGGGGTGTATCCTGAATAATCAGTGGCTTGGTGGATTGCTTTACTTGCTTTCTTGCCTTTAACTTTGAAAACCTCTTGGCTCTTGTTTCCGCTTGAGGACCTGTTGTTGGAAGATCTTTTGCAGCTAGAGGGCTGCGAGCGGTCTGGCTCTTGAAACCAGCCATGAATATGAATGTATCCCAATCTCTGCCTATCCTTTTAAGTTTATGCAAGACATGTAACTTAATCAGGCCATGGTGAAACAAAGAAGTTTCACAAGCCTCTTTTCTCAATTGTACCTTGTCACACATTTTACTCAAACTGCGGAATAAATAAAAAGGTAGATCAATAGATGTCTTCCTTGTAAAATGCAATAAAAGTTTGAAATGGTATGAATACCCCTTGTTATATCTTCCTTCACATGTCAGGTATTTCTGAATACAGGTGAGCAAATGTGCATAGGACTCTTTGACATAGCTCCTAGGAATAGACTTGCTCAAATCTGAGTTAACGAATTCCTTCTTCAAAAACTCTTTGCATGGGTTCATGTCAAATTTGAAATTCTTGAACCAATTTTCTTGCCCTCTAGGGATCTCTATGATTGTGGATATCTTGTCTGGTGAGACCTGCAATTCCATCATACCAACCTTTGAATTTAATCCTGTAAAATTCAATGCAAATTCTTTAGTCACTTGTGCATGACCCCCTTGTAGCTTCTTACAAAAGTTCCAACATCCAGCTTGTTTAAATGCATTCTCCACATCTCTGTTCTTTAATGTTATATCCAAACCTTCAGGTTCATTTCTCAGAAATTTGCATGATCTGTGTTCTTTCTTTTCTACTGATCCCTCCATGAAATTTCAATGACCTGTAAGCAGGGAATGCTAGCGTTGTTCAGACTGTAAACTCTGCCTCTTTTGAAACTTTGCCTCGCTTGATTGGCTGCCTCGCTTGATGACAATGCTTTTTTCAATTTGAAATCTTGCCGATTATAGTTTTTTAAAATTGCAATATTGCAGATTTGTTACTCATGCAAAGCTTACAATCATCATTAAAACTTGTGCATAGGTGGCCTTTCCGTGGAACTTGTATTCCATGTATATCAATGAATCTAACGGTTGTGATAATGGAGATGGGTGGTGGGACATGATATGTGGAGTACATGAACTGACAAAGAATGACGCAGCCATAGATTTACTTAACGGATTTGACATTTGGGGAAAGATTCGCTGCGGAATGCACGAATCTCTGATTTCGCAATGCGATCAGTTTAAATTTTGAATGATGCGCTGTGAAATCACCTAATAACGTATCGCGGCGCGAAAACACCTAATGGGCTTTTGTGCTGTGAAACTGCTAAACAAATTAAATGCGCTGCGAAAACACTTTAGAAAGGTTACATGTGCTACGCAATTACCTAAAAGGCTTTGTGGTAGATAACAAAGTAACACATGACTATGAGATGGGTGGTGAATGAGGGTGACCAGTGGTAGATAAGAATGCATACTTGACTCACGACCTCCTAAGACTCAGACTCTAAAGAAAAAATGAAATCAACTTAGACTAACACTGACCTTTTTCATCAAGCTAGTATGAGAAAATTTGGCATTAGATTTCTTAAGTGATAACAAGGGTAAAACAACCAAGTGAAAGCGTATGATCAGCCAAATGGATGGTGGCGATGGGATGAAAACAACCAAGGCTCATCTAACAACAGAGGTTGATAGAATGGTAATCATGAGGGTTAAAAATTGAAATGGGTTCATTTTTACACAAGCTTGAACCATAGGGAACTATGCTTGGGTTTGGTTTCATGTTTACACAAGCGTGAAATGAAGAACTATGCTTGAATTCAGTTTCATTTTTACAAAAGCTTTAAACGACAAACTATGCTTAAAATTTAGTTTCATTTTTACACAAGATTGAAATAAAGAACTATGCTTGAGATTGGTTTGCATGCCTCCAGCATGATGAAAGGGAGAGTCCCCTGTAACCAGATGGAAGTCGTTGTGGTGAAGCAGGACAGTTATCCAACACCTTTTTACCTTCGTCCAGATAGGGACAAAGGTGAATGGGGTGATTCCCTTCACATAACCTATAAGGAAACTTAACTCTACCACTATGTGCATGCCCCTCAAGCTTCATTACATTCACTTAAGTAGACTACTCGTGGCTATCAGGTGGATGGAATGAAGGTTATTTTACGAGCTCAAGTGAAAGAATCGTCTGGGATTTTATGAGATCTAATCAAAGACTCGACTTGGAAATTTACTCCAGGGGACTTTGTTTCATTTTTTAATGAGCCTAACACAAGACAAGGAACTCTACTCAGATTCATTGTTTCATATTTTAACAAGCTTGCCATAAAACAAGGAACTATGCTCATACTCCTTGTTTCATTTTTTAACGAGGTTGACACAAGATCAGGAATGATCCTCATGGGAGTTGTTTCATTTTTTAATGAGGTTGACATAGTAAAAGAACTATCATCATATTCCTTATTTCATTTTTTAACGAGGTTGACACAAGACAAGGAACTATCCTCATATTCCTTGTTTCATTTTTTAACAAGGTTGACACAAGACCAGGAACTATCCTCATACTCCTTGTTTCATTTTTTAACAAGATTGACAAAAGACTAGTAACTATGCTCTAGGGCCTGTTTCATTTTTTAACGAGGTTGACACAGTAAAAGAACTATCCTCATTCCCTTGGTTTCATTTTTTAACGATGTTAACACAAGACAAGGAACTATCCTCATGGGACGTTAGAGGTCATGACTTCCAAGAGGTTCTCATCAGTTGGGAGAACAATGCTCTTGAAGGAGAGATCTAGATCCAATGCCCCTAGTATATAATGTACAACATCACAGAATTGAATGTCCATTGATGTAGGCATGGAATTGGTTGCCACATAATTAACCTATGGTGGGGATGATACCATTTGTACAAAAGGACCATTTAGGCAAGATGGTTGACTGGAAGCCATATTTGGACTGGGAAATGAAAGCTGGTCAACGGTGACAATTCCACCTTCATGCGGGAAACAAATCACTTGAAAGAGTGTTGAAACAATAGCTCCCATGTCGTAAACATAGTCACGCCCAAGAAGTAAATAGCAATCTAAAGGGCCTAAGACTACCATCACATTCATATAAATGATTTTTCTTCCCAAAGTAATAGGCACCTGAGGAAGGATCCCTAATGGTTGATCGATTCCTCTGTTAAAAGCCAACGTATTCTGGGTAACAGGCACAAGAGGCAACGAACCAAGCGCTTGACAAGAAGTTGAGGAGAGGATACTCACAGATGCACCTTCATCTATTATAGTGCCAAATAAAATAATATTACAAATTAGTACTATGATTTGGAAAGGTACATAAGAAAGAAGACAGAATCCTGCCACTTGATTCCAATCAAAGGAAGTGACCAAACTACTTGGAGGGGGTGTCGTAGAAATGGGAGAATTAACCCCTTGAGTTACGAGAGCGGGAGGATTTTCCTCCTGTCTTGTTGTAATAGGAGGACTGCCCCCAAGCTCATTAGAATCTAAAGAAACGAAAAGAACCTGAGTGGTATCATATTCACTCTTTTCGAGAAAAGTGCGATTAACTGAAGGTGAAATCGAGTCAACTATTTCCTTGACCTATTGATTTGGGTCAAGTATAGACTCATAGGATTCACTTTCAAAGAGAGTGGGTTTGACCAACGGTTCATTTGAGTCAGTCAATTCATCAACTAATGAAGGATTTAGGGAGGGTTTCCTGTAACCAGATGGAAGTTCCTGTGGTGAAGCAGGATGGTTATCCAACACTTTTTTGGCTTCATCGAGATAGGGAAAAAGGTGAATGGGGTGATTCCCTTCACATAACATACACGGAAACTTAACTTTACCCTTATTTCCATGAACTTTACTACCACTAGTTGATGGTGTGTCACCAGCATGATCTCTAGAAGTTGATGACATAGGATGATGTGAACGAGAAGATCATTATTCTAATATCTGAGGAATATTAGGACAATTTCGAAGAAAATGGTCTCCTGCACAAAGTTTGCACGGATATCAAACATTGTGAGGCTTCATGGACGATTTCTCATAAGATGTTGCATTCAAAGAAATGGTTGCTTGGTGGCCCCTCTACTGAATTTTCTTCTTCTTCTTCTTCTTCACTTTCTTCTTCTTGTTAGCCACCTGATTAATAGTACCAATACTTTCACCAGACAAAGAGGAAGAACGGGAGGAAGAAACAACCGAGGTAGAAGGCAAAGTGTCAACTTTAGGATCAACTAGAGTTTGATTTTGTCTAGTTGGAGGAGTACTCGATTGTAGAGAAATCACAACATTTTGAACCAAGGAGGTTGAAAACAACCATACTGGCAAGCCAATGGTAAATCCTAGAAGGGACAATATAAGGAGCACCAATATTTTCGAAAGGAGGAAAAGGACTAGGATTCCCATCAAAAGGAATTCCTTGATCGGTGGACTCTGGTTTTGTCACCATATGTTTCAACCTAATATCAACTAAGGAGTGAGCATGGAGGATGTTATCTATGGTTAATTAAATTTATTTAGTCAAAGTAACATAACAAAACAAAAGAGGGATAATCTAGGAAAAATGTTTACCAAGCAATTGTGAATTGCAAAATACCTCCTCGTGAACCAATAAGTACGGGCTAGCAATATCCTTGAATGCTGTGTTCGTTGTATCATAATGTACAAGGTGGATGACTTGGTTACCTAAGGATGGATAGCAACCTAGTGTTGTCCTCCCATATATACCTAAAATTACGTGGAGGCCCAATCCGTATAAGCATTGTCTAATGCAAAAGCACACAGTGAGAGAATTCCCATATACTTTATGTATTGTAACACCACCCTATATACCCAAAGGTACATGGACGAGCTACGATATACTCATGTACATGGAATGAGGTATCACACTCGAGATGTATTGCAAACAAGTTAGCGACAACTGCTTTGTTTTACGATGCTAGAATACGTCTCTAGCCTAGACTCTAAATGTTTTTCGTTAGGTGACAATGCCCCATTAGTAAATTCAGACAAATTTTAAGTTGATCTTCTTTAGAATTTTCCTTTCAAGGTTCACCACGTGATGTATGTTTACAATTCCTAAAATGCAACTAATATGATAAGCATTATTTCCATTCAATTTAACAATGAAAATCCTTGGTTAGTAGGGATAGACCAATCAAATCTTTAACAAACAACAAAGACCACAACTAATGCAATTTCCCTAGCTATTACTTTCAAGCATTCACAAACTAAAATATGAACGATGCAATTTTTTCTTTTAGAAACCCTTAATTTTATGATGAACAAAAAGGAAACATGCACATGCAATCAATCAACCTTTCATAAGAATGAAGACTTTTACGACAGTTCTGTTTTGAAGGAAAAGAAGACTTTACGACACTTTCTTTCGAACAAAGATTAATCAACTATATTCTAAATTTGACTATAGACTGATAATGACAAAGAAAACATTTAAGAAACATTAATCAATCAAGTCAAATTAGGGCTAGACAAGGAGATAGAAATTTGTTCTCTGAGACATGACATTCATTAATCAATCAACAAGTAAACAAATAGAGAAAAGTTGTCAAAAACACTTTCCAAAGGTGAGAAATTGACCTAAGATTGATCAGTGCAGGTCAAAGAGGGCCTAACTATGCTGCAGAGCACTATCTCTCACTCAAGGATGCTCTGCAGAGCACTGTCCCCTAACCAAGCCTATGTTGATTTTTAGGAGGCCACTCAAGAGTAATCTAACCTCAATTTTTGACCAAAATTCAATGCAAAAGAGTTGAAATACAGTCAATGAACACAAGTAGGGTCTACAAGGATGTCTTAGGAGGTGGATAAGCTACTAGGAAAGAGAATTTCTCCCCAGTATGGTTTCCAATTTGTTTTCGGAGAATTTAGCATCTACAAATAAATACTAATTCCCTAGATAAGTAGTTGTATCTAGAACAATAGTTTAAAGTGTTTTAGACTTTTCCTATAAGCATAGATAAGATGAGAAGATAGAAGAGCTACTTGTAGTTCTGCTTTCCTCTTGTCTCCCTTGTATCAATCCCATCGCTCCTTCCCGTACTTAATCCGCTTGAGAAGTACCCTGTAAAGACAATAGAAGACAAAGAACCAATCAAAACATACAATCTATTGAATATAAGTGAAAGGAATGAGATACAATTCACACACATAAGCATTATGAAACAATACAAACATATGGGAAAATGGTTCAAACACTTTATTAGATAGAAGAAGGAACTACAACCATTAGTGTTTGATTCAAAGCCATTCCTCCAACTTGGATCCCATCCACATCACATCAAAAGCATGACAAACTTGTAGGATTACAATACCTGCTTCAAAGCCAAATCTCATAGCATCATTATCTCCTTACAATTCAACATAATCCAGCCCCTGATCGCTTAGATGAGTGGTCAATTTACAGGAAGATGAAGGAAGTTTTGTCATTAATGGAGGCATTGAATGGGCTTCCATACTTAGAATTAGTTTCATGGAGGAAGGGATGAGAGGATAGGATGCACCTTAACTCTCTCCTCATCCATTTTCGAGCTCATAGGAGTTGATAAGTGAGGGAACCTTCTAGATGACTCCAAAAGATAAGAATATTCCCCAAACCTTATGTGAATTTCGCTCATTCTCACCCTGCACAGGTGAAATGAAGCCTAAGTGCTCTGTAGAGCACCCTGGTAGTGGACTCAACTGCTCTGCAGTGCACCCTCATATCGGCTTACCTACGCAAGTCCCTCTAGAGGCTATTTCTGGATGTCTTCAAGTCATGAAATTGTCTGGGAAGGAGGAATTCGAAGGGGTGACTTGTTTAGGGCATGAAGCAACTGAAATTAGGGTTTGATGGGCCCTAAAACACTGATCTGGATGTTGGGATTTTATGTGCCCAAATGGATCTGTAACACCTCTTCCTCATCCTTGGCCTTTGAATCCTCTGTACACTTCTCTTGCGTCTTGATCCTACAATGGTAGGTAGGGTTTCTATCCATCATTAGCTCATAACTCCTACAATGGCATTCATCATGACCCACATACTTACAAAAATTTCAAAACAACTATTAAGGGGTCTATACAAACTTTTGTAGTAAATGGAAATTATCAGTCATGTGCTATCCTATAACTTGACAGATAGCAGACCACAGCGTAGCTCCCGCACTCAACCCAACATTATTCTATCGTTTTAGGGGAACAATCCCTCACCCCATAATATATCTATTATAAACTGGGCAATGGTCTTTATCGTGTCCATGGCTCTTGCATTTCAAACACAAAACCTCAGTGCACACCTCCACTGGGCTTCCTTTCTTTTCTTTAGGCTTTGTAATTCCATGTTTAGGCTTTCCAGTTGTGAGTGAATCTATTTCACTCCAAAGTTCATATCTTGTGTGGGTGAGGCATCCAATCTCATCACAATTTCTAAGGCTTTGGCTTGCATTGCTATCTTTTGTTATGATATAGGCACTCTCAAGTGCGGCAAGAGTGACACTATATACCAGTCACGATGCTAGGAATCTGTAATTACCATATTGGCTTGCCTAATTAGGAATTTCAACTTTTGATCAAAATCCCAAGGTGTCTCATCTACCTTCTGCTGAATTTATTTGAATTCAGTCATTGACTCCACCTCTAAATTGTGCTTTCTAAACTCCTTGTTTAGATCTTTTTGGGTCTCTTCCAACGTCGTAGTGGGGATATCAGTGCAATACTTGATGTACCATGTCAATGATCGATCTTGTAAGGATGCGACCAGCTCTGCTTTCTTGATATTATCATCCATAATCTATTGTGTTGTCCATATAGCTCCTGTGAGAAACCAAAATTGTTTTGGATATTCCCTCCCTACTCCTTTAAAAATCAGCATCTTCATTGCGTTCTCCATGTTGAATGGTGGTAGTGGAGGTGGAGGAGGTGTAGGTGTAAATGTATGAGGTGTAGGTGGAGGTGGAGGTGGAGCGGACAGATGAGGTATCCTCGGGATACCCAGCGTAATTAACTGAGCTACACATCACAATGTGATCATCACTGTCCCTTCGTCTTCACTTGAAGGGGGTTCAATGAGCGGATTGTACTTTGAGCTTGTTCCTTCATTTCTTCTAAAGAATATCGCACTTCACGTAGCCCCAAACATCAAAGTAACTACATAACCCTCTTTTCACATAACATCATTTTAATCCAAGTTTTCAATGATTTCAAGTACTTACCTTACAGTCCCTTAAAGATTCTTCATTTCTCTTTGTTATAGCTGATATTTCTATCGATCGCGTACTCATTCACAAAACTTCCAAGAGTGTGATCAATCCAATGATCCACCGCCTGCATGATATTGCTTCATGATGCCTCTAGATATCCAGTTGAGGAGTCCACACTATAGGGTCATGAAACCTCCACGTCCCTTGAATATCAGCCAATTTATACAACCACTCATGTAGTTCGTTAGGGAAGAAACATAAGAACGTGTCGGTTTTGTCTGTGTAAAAAAATATCTGCAACCACTGCTCCTTCGATAATTTAGGGCTCCTATTATTTTGTACCGTGAATGCATGCACATTTTGGTCAATCCACTTCTCAAAATATTTATTTGTAGGAAACCATTTATCACACATCTCTTAAACAATCCCCAGTCTTGACAACAGAACCATTTGTTGGCATAAGGGGGTCTGACCCAAGTTTAGATTTGATCGTGCCAACCAAAAAAACCCTAACTTCTGGCCTTTTCAGCAACAACCTACATAGAATAGGCTGCAGTCTCACCCGAAGTAGTATTAGGGGATGTTAGAACCAAGTTTTTACATCCAGAAACCATGTGATAAGTAATATGAAGCCTTCCTAGCTCAAATCTGCCTTCGCGCATATCTATGTCTTCCTATGGTTTGCTACTACAACTCTATGAAAATGGCTCTTAGACCTTCATGAAGGTCTATAATGAGACTTTCTAGACCTAAAGGAAGCAAACTGACAACTTTCGTGTAGTAAATAATAACACTAGACTTGCCTTCGTGCAGATCTAATCGATTCAAACAAAGATCATACATATTTAGCTCATACCTTCATGAAACCAGATTATTATATATATCATGCATATATATTAAGGTTTTAACACATTCGTGCAACAATTACAATTTATTCCATAGAAAACATATCAATAAGCAATAACTCATAACTTAAACATAAATAAGAATAAGTCACAGATGCAAGATATTCGTTCCAAAATCAGTGGTTATTATATTCAACACTCAGATTACGGACTTTTCCACCCTGCACACCCAGCTGCAGGGGCCCGCACACTAAGTTGTGGACTTGCCAAGGTCTATGTGCACTCTATAATAGGAGTGTTTCCCTTTCACCTAAGTATAGGAAATAGAACTTTCATTCCTTAGCACTTGCCCTTATACTTGTCCTTCATCAAAAGTTATACTCTGTAACCTCGTTATGACTCAAATATTTATAGCCTTTCTATTACAATACCATGGCCCAAGGCTTATGGCTGAGTCTCAAAACCATCTTATTACTTACCCATACAAGGGGCTAAATCCCCTTTGACCCCTACTTAGTTGTGTGCTCTGCTTCCTCATTTCACAAACACTTTACATTCTTTACAAAATTCTATTCAAAAATTGGTTAAACTAACCCAAAATTGACCCTAGAGACCCTTTCCCAACAACGAGTTCAGTGAAGCAAAGTAGTGTATGGCTTTTTCACCATGGTATTCTAAATATCAGGGTTCTTACCATGGTATTGGACCATAGTATTGAGTGCGACAAAGAATATTGATCCTGTCAAAGAATACCATCTGGATAAGTATGGTTTTGACCTGTTGTATTGAAAAAGGCTAAAACTATATAAGGTGGTGAAGATCAAAGTGTTATGGTGTGCAAGTGATGGAAATATTATAAAGAGTTAGATCAAAAGAAAATATGCATGTTATGGGTTCTTGATGCTTTTCTTGATCTAAACTAAGTATGCACCTGAGATTTTTACGATGGATGATATCCAATAGATCTTAAATAATTATGCACTAATGAATACAATGATGGATCAAGATCATGAGACCTGAAATGATGTTTCATTGTATGATCTTCTCATGGATTGACTAGATCGAAGTATTGATGCATGTTTTTATCTCTTAATATTATGATCTGGGTCTTTCTGAAGTTCTAAAGAGCTGCACAATTTTTGGTCAAAATTTGCATATATATACTTTGGTTGGTCTCAGGAAAAGCATGTATACATGCGAGTTGGCCTCTTAAAACTAGTGTATACAAAGTAAGGGTTTCTATTCATAAGTTACTGATCAATCTGATAAGTGTTGCTGCTTCTCTGTTGTCTATCAATGATGTCCTCATGATTGATCAGGGTTAAGTGATAATGTTTGAAGTAGATTTGATTGAATGATGAAGTTGAATGTGGTTATGAATTGTGTTAAGATTACTTGTTGATTGTGATTGAAGGTTAGATTTAGTTCTGTGATTGGTTCAGAGTAATACAGTAGGTTTGAGTATGATTCATTATTCTTTCCAGAATTGCAGTAGTCAAGTTTTCATTTTTCTATATTTTAAGATTTGTACACGGGTTTCTCTACTGAAAAGCTTGTATGCACATGAGTTGCCTTAAGTGAAGTATTGTATACATTTTGGAATTTGAATGATTAGAACTGAAATTGATTTTGTGTTTTGATGTAGCATTCTAGGTTTAGTTATGTTTACTGGTTACAATTATCTAATTGTTCTAGTCGATTAGTTGAATTTTGATTAAGTGTCGGTTCATTGGGTTTTGATTGAATGGTTTATTCAGTTGTATCAAAAGTTGATGATTGAGTGATTTAGTCGTGTTAGAGGTTTCAGTGGTTCATTGATTCAGTTGTGTCAGAAGTTCCAGTGATTGATTGATTCAGAAAATGATGATTGGGTTTCGATTATGTCAAATGTTTATGATTGGGTTTCAGTGATTGATTGATTCATATGTGTTAGAGATGGATGATTGTGTTTCAGTGATAAGTTATAGTGTGAATTTTGATATTTAGCTAAGTGTTGATAATGGGTCCAGTCTAAAAATTTGATCAAACTTGGCATACAAAGTTATGATGTTTTGAATCAGGTGGATCCAATGTGAAAATTCATGAAACATGGTCCATGGATGTTGTTGAGGGTTGTAGACTTTAGTGAGGAAGTTGAAGCCTCCTTCCAGTAGTAGCTAGTGATCATATCAGGGGGTTGGAGCTCCCTTCCAGTAGTAGCTAGAGAATAATTGAAGGTTGTATCCTTCTGTAGGTTCGAACCTACATACTAGTACAAGTTTACACCATTACAAGAACCAGGGGTTTTGATCTCCTTTCCAATATGAGTTGGATAACAAACGAAGGTTGTAGCCTTTTGTAGGTGGGTGCTTTCATATTGCTATGAGTCTGCAATAGTACAATATTGTAAAAATATTTTTCCTTATACTAAAAATAAGACAAAGATGATAGTAGTAGGTGGTTTTCTCCCACATTGGGTTTCCACCTTAAATCATGTTGTTCATGTGTGTTTCTTATGTATGGTGATTTATTTTGTTCTTACAACACATGGTTACTATTTATCTAATGTTTAATAAAGTACTGATGTGCTTAGCTGAGACCAACATATGATGAATTAACTGAATCATAATTTCACTAAATATATGCTAGTTGTCTTAATAACAGTTGTGTACACACACGGGTTCCTTTCAGTAAAGTCGCATATAGGATTCAGAATACAAAATGTAAAAATTATTGATTTGAAATTATCGATTCACCCGGCCCCCTCAATATTTTTCCCAACACAGTATTGTCGCAAGATGCTTCCTCTAGTTGAACTAGAACTTCTTTTTTTCTCAATCTCATTTAATTTCCATGCCCAAAATATAGTTTGCAACACCAAGATATTTCATGTCGAATTTGGAGGCCAATTGGGTCTTCAAATCCTGGATAATCTCTTTTTCATTTCCTACTAGCAAAATATCATCCACATACAAGACCAAATAAATAACATGGTCACCAATTAATTTAAAATACACACAATGATCTACTTTGCTCCTGGTGAAGCCAAATCCCCGTATATATGTACCAAATTTCTGATACCAATTCCTTGGTGACTATTTTAATCCATACATAGACTTTTTTAACCCACATACCAATTCTTTCTTACCCTTCACCAAAAAGCCTTCAAGTTGCTTCATGTATATCTCTTCTTCTAGATCCCTATGAAGAAATGTTGTCTTCACATCCATCTGTTCTACCTCAAAATCAAAAGAAGCAACAACAGATAAAAATAATCTAATAGAAGCTACCTTGGCAACAGGGGGACAAATAATACCAAAACCAATTACCGACACCTAGGAATAACCTTTTTCTACCAACTGAGCTTTGTATTTCTCCACTTTGCCTTTTGCATTCATCTTCTTCTTAAACACCCATTTGATGCCAATGGGTTTCCTTCCATCCCTCAACTCCACTAGATCCCAAGCCTCATTTTTTGCAAATGTGGCATTTCATCAACCATGGCCTCTTTCTATAGTTTTCCATACTTTGAATCTACATCTTTGCTTGCATTTATGGGATCATCATTAGTAATAGATTAAAAAAAAAAAAAAAGGAAAAGGAAGAAGATTGACTATACCTTTCTGGTTGCCTTCTTTCTCGAACTGATCTTCTCATAACTAGAGTTTGTGGCTCTTCATCTTCTGATTCCTCTTCTATTGTAGAGTCTGATCCTTCCTCATTTAGCTCAAACTCTATCTTCACAGGTTCCTTTGGTATGACTTCATGTTTAATAACATCTTTCACCTCTCTAAACACCAGATCTCGGATGTACATAACTTTTCTTGTTTCTAGGTTACAAAGCTTATAAACTCTTAAACCATCCTTATACCCAATAAAGATGCACCTTTCAAATTTACTCATTTAGCTCAAAATCTATCTTCTCGGGTTCCTTTGGTATGACTTCATGTTTAATAACATCTTTCACCTCTCTAAACACCACATCTCGGATGTACACAACCTTCCTTGTTTCTAGGTTACAAAGCTTATAAACTCTTAAACCATCCTTATACCCAATAAAGATGCACCTTTCAAATTTACTATCCAATTTTGTTATTTTCTCCTTTTGAACATGTACATATGCATCACATTTAAATACCCTAATATGTGAAAGAGAAGGTTTCTTACTGGTCCATACCTCTTATGGAGTCTTATCCTCCAACACTAATAAAGGTGATTTGTTGTCCAGGTAACATGCAGTCTTGACCGCCTCTACCTAGAATTCTTGTCCTAACCCGGCACCACTGAGCATGCTTCTTGCCTTTTCCTTCAACGTCTTGTTCATTCTTTCTGCAACTCCATTTTTTTTAGGTGTGTATGGAGTAGTCTTTTGAGATTATATACCACACTTCTTATAGAAATCCTCAAGTTCCTTCTTCCAAAACTCTCCATTGTTATCTATCCTTAGCACCTTTATCTTCTTCTCTGTCTCATTTTCCAATAGAGCCTTAAATTCTTTAAACCTATCAAAAACTTCAAATTTCTCCCTAAGGAAATATATGCATGTATTCCTTGAGAAGTCATCTATAAATGATACATAATACAAAAACTTACCCAGTGTTGGAGCCAACACAGGTCCAAACACGTCACTATGCACAAGCTCTAATATTTTTTTCACCCTTTATTGACGGTGTTGGATATGCCAACATTTAGGGGATCTCCCTGGTATGATTTCCCAACTAGACCTCACACAGTTTGGTGTAGGAATCCCATTCTGTATCCTGGCTCGACTACCATTATCTTAAATATTTTCCTTAGCTCTTGCTTGTAAGCACATGGGAGTGGTTTGTTTTGTCTTTGAACAACGAGGTTTGTATGCCTAGTGAGTGCTTAGTGTCACTTGCGTCAAATTTCTTTCACTGCAAGGGGAGAGGGTGGAAGTGAGTCTCAAGTTCAAAGGAAATAATTCCAACTGTACTAAAGACACATAACACAACAGGACATGTGTTGGGTTATGGAGGCCTAACCTAGGTTCAAAGTTATTTAGCCAAACAAATCCCTACACTGCAGGCCCTTTCGGCATCAGCCTGCGAAGTGCATATGGAAGTCTCACCTGAAACATTATGGGGGGATGCTGGAACCAAGTTTCCGCAGCCTTGAGATGGATGTGATGTTGGTTTATTCCAACTAGACCTGCCTTCACGCAGGTCGCTTCGTGCTCTATTCCACCCTTTAGTACCTTCATGAAGTGTTACACTTAGCCTTCGCACAACCCCAACCAAGGGTTGAGATGCTTTCGCACTGCTATGGCAGCGAACTATGCTATTTCCCAAACTGGACTAAGTATCTTACTTATCTTAGTGACAGATCTTAATTATCTCCACATACGCAGATATTCTAACTTGTTGTTATGAAACCAGCTCATAAAAAGATAGAAAAGATAGATGAGCGCTTAGAAATAAGCCTCTTCGAGGGGGAAACCTCCTTTACATTACACAAATGAGCAATCCTTAGATGATACAAATGACAAGACCTCCTTTCTATATATAGGAATCTAAGGGGTCATAATATAATCAGAGCTGACATAACAATAATAA
>APFE031139328.1:64009-92899 GCA_000404065.3 Pinus taeda | reverse complement strand
ATGTAAAATAATTTCTTCTCAACACACTTATGACCTTTAGTGCATTTTCTATCACAATTGTAATAAAGCCCTTTTTCTCTTTTTTCTTCCAATTGTTGTGGTGTCACCACCGTAGGTTGTGGAAGGCTAGGAGAAACAACACTTCCATGTTTACAGTTGTGAGGGGTAGAATTCATTGTTTCCATAATTTTGCTTTCCACTTTTCTTGCCAACCTGAATGCCTTCTCTAATGAATCAGGTTCCCAAAGACGAACCTCATGTTGAATGATGTCCTTTAAAGTCCCTATAGAGACATCAATCCTCTGCTTCTCTAGAATTTTTCCCTTATATTCAATTTTTGAATGTCCTCAATGTGCTCTGCCATTGAACACTTTTGTTTGAGATTTATCAATTGGCGAAAGAAGGTGTTTCTCTTTTTATCCTCATAATGTGCTATCATTTCCTCTGTGAAAATTGACCACGTGACAAGCGGTTTATGAGAACAAAGCCCTATATACTATAAAATTGATTTGGTTATAAACAATTAGATGCAATACATACCTTTTGTAATAGTGGTTCACCATGTATATCAAAATGTTTCTCCATTTGTAGTATCCAATTTACCAGATTCTTGCCATCAAACTTCCTCATCTCGCTTTTTCTTGATTTTAGGAGCTCGATCTTGAAATCACTGTAACCCTGTTATTTCAAATCTTCTAGTTTTAAAATCAATACTTGCAGTATTCCTTTGTGTCCTCTTTCCAATGCCACCAGTCTGATCAAAATTGGATTCTCCAAGAAAGAGTTATGCACAATCTCCCAAGATGACCTGATTATACACCTTTTCAGAATAACGAACTTATATGACATGCCACCTGTCACGGCTTTGACCTTCGGATCTGAAAAATATATAAAAAACACTACAGTCCATCCTCTTTCTGTAACTTCTTATGACATTGCAATTTGATGCTCAAAGAGAAAGTTATGATGATTTTCCCAAGGTCACATGTTTAATATGTAATTTGGGAGTCTGTAAAAACCCTAAATTCCTCAGATCATATATCCAAAATTATATTGAGACAAGATCTTAAATTCGGACCTGAGGTTCAGACCAATTTCTTCTCAAATGGGTTTTTGTTTTAGCTTCTGAAACTTTGTAGCAAAAACGTTATAGAGAAAATTCCACAATGATTTGTTTTAGATGAAATTTTGGAGCTTGCAAAAATTATAACTTCCTCAGATCATATCTCCGAAAATATAGTGAGACAAGCTCTGAAATTCGGACATGAGGCTCAGTGAGATTTATTCTGAAATGGATTTTATTTTTAGCTTCTGAAACATCACAAAAATAAAGTTATAGCGAAAATTCCACGATGACCTGTTTGGAGCAGCAAAAACCCTAGAATCTAAAGCTCTGATACCAAATGTTATGAAACCAGCTCACAAAAAGATAGAAAAGATAGATGAACGCCTCGGAAATAAGCCTCTTCTAGGGGGAAACCTCCTTTACATTACACAAATGAGCAATTCTTAGATGATACAAATGACAAGACCTCATTTTTATATATAGGAGTCTAAGGGGTCATAATATAATCAAAGCCGACATAACAATAATAATGTAAGGGCACAATAATAACAATAGTGGGATTCTATGGGGCACAATAGTAACAATATGGGGACTACATGGGTACAAAAACATAATAAGGGAGTTGTACTAATAACGATAAGCTGTTACACTAGTAGTATAGGGGCCTAACACTTGTGTTCACTTAACCAATACAGCTATACACATTCGTGCATCATATAAGAATTAGAAGTGAAATTCACACCCAATATAATAGATGCATAAAACAGGAAATAAAGACGCAAAATTGATAAAAAAATCTCTTTAGTAATACTTCCATATGATTACAAACTCGACTACGCCCTGCGCACTCGGCTGCAGATCCTCTACCTACGCTACAACCCAAAAATTAAACTTCCACTTCAGAGCTATCTCGCATACATCATCATTCCTTAGATCTTCTTCTCATTTTTTTAACTACTTAGAGCTTTTCTCTACTTATACAATTCTACAGCTGACATTACATTATCAAAATAAGGGTAGAAAAACCCTATGAACATTTAATAACTACATGCTTCGCAGCCACAAAATGTTGAGTCTTTACATTGGAATTACAAAAATTGGACCAAAATCTAGGCTCTAAGTCCCAAAACTTCCCTTGGGGGATCCTGCACCCAACAGGCCCCCAACACAAACATCATGACTCACCCTCGAGTCACTCTGCAGGTGTGGAGATCTTAGCACGAAGACCTCCCAACTCAGATTGGATCACTGCAAGGTTGGCGGCCACTTAGAAATTCCTCTACGTGTTGTTCAGTAACCGTTGTTGCTGAACTCCTGCCCTGAATCCTCTCCTGAGTTGTTTGCAGCTGCACGAGCTTTACCTAAATGGAGGCTATAATGATATAAGCCTCGTCTATCCATAGTTGTAGTTGTGCTTCAAAAACTGCCCCTTTATGCCAAGCGGCATCCACCTGTTCCTTGATTGCCTTTTCTTGTTGCATCCTTGCAAGCCTCTATGTAAGGTCAATCATTTGCGCGGTCCCTTTTACCTCGTCGTACTTTTGCTGCGGTTCGCACACCTCTGTCTCTAGGCACTCTATTCTCGGGTCCCCCTATAGGGTGGTGAGGACCTCAAATGATTATTCGAACAGCTTCATACAGTCTATCATTGCACTGACAACTGCCGCCATTGTTGTTGTGACCGTGGTGGTACACTACTCTCTGACCTCCAGCGGAGTTCAAGGCTAAGCCTTTAATTGTAGTTCTTCTATCTGAAGGTTCAGCTCGAGCTGAACCCTAGCCATTTCTCCTCTTTTGTCATGCACCCATGTGGCTAACGTTCCTATGTGCGCCTCCACCGGTTCCTCTGCTTGGATGACCAACTCTGGGACCATCTGGCAGGCTTCCTCCACAACCTGCACTATTTGTTTATTCTTCTCCACGGCCTCATTGCGTTGTAGGCTCAACTTCTCAATGTTGATGCATTGGTAGCTCATTACCTATATAGTGCGGCTCTCTCTGACCTAAAGTTCTGCAGTGACTCCATCCTACAAGAGATAGAATGTCTCCAGAGGAAGCGCAACCATGTTTAATCTGACCCCTTTCAAACTGTTGACCATAGGCATGTCGGCCTCATTCTCTGCAATGAGTGCTCCATCTAGTAGCACTATTGTGTTGGTCATCTTGGCACGCAATATTTCCTCAGCAGGTAAAGTGCCAACTCCAACGCTGGTTGACACTATGCTAGCCTCTGGAGTGTGCACCTACAACTCCTATATTAGTGTCTAGAGAGCCCCCAATACCAACTAGTGTTGCTCCTCAAACTGTTGGAGGGCCTCTGCAGTGACATGCCTCACTATTTCGTCAATATCATGTAGGTCCCCTTCAGTAAGAGTGATAGGGTCGAACGATGTCTTCAAGGCCTTTATTTTCTTTCACGGCACTACCTGCTCTCGTGGTCATGGATGTTTTAGTAGGTGGATGTTGTCTATGGGTCCGTGCCACCTTGTTCTATATCTGTCTCTCGTTCGGGAAAAGGTGACTTCTGTCCTTCGCACTCTTCTTCTCCTTTTTTCTGCTGCTCTGCCAATATCACAGTGTCACACGCTGCGTGCACCTTACTTGTTGCTTCTTCTTTCCTACACTTTTCTACTAGATGCGCCATCCGCAGTTTTGTTTCTTCCTTCTTTCATTACGTGCCAGACTTCTCTGCTTCCATCGCGGAGCCAACTAAAGTGCGCCACTCTAGCAACCAAGACTCAAGGACTGTGAATATCACATCGTTAGTCACCTAGTACAGTAACTCATGCCACATCTTCATGTGGTCCTTCTGCGCCCTGATGAAGATATGGTGGAAATCTGCTTTGAACTCGCAAAGCTCTGTAGACTGTTGTAGATAGTGGTCGATAAACATGGCTTGCAATTGATCCCCATCTGGATGTTCATCTCCATTATCACCCAACATATCGTGCTCTCTCTGATCTATTGTGCATCCCTGGTTGCCCACAGTGAAGCGTACTTCACTGCCTCTTGAAGGTCCTGTGCGACTGACGGGAACTGGCTATCTGTGAGCAACTCCCATGCCATGAGGACAATCAAAAACAGGAGCCATGCGTAATGGAATGTTTTACCCTGCTCCTATGCCTCGTGGCAGTTCACAAGGAACTCACTGCATAGATAGTTTGCCCAGTTGAATTAGACCCCTTCTGCGCATTGCATTGCTAGTGCAAGAAGTGGCATGGGCACCTCATCAACTCATCATTTCCACATCACCTTCCCTACCAATATCTATGTCACGACCTTGAATGCAGGGTTGTTGATGTTGGAGATGACATACCCGTGCTTCTTCTTCTCCAACTTAAACTTCTTTTTCATTGCCTCCATGATGGCCAACTCATCAATTCTTCCCTCTGAAATGTTTGTTGGGTCCTCCCCTGTGCAAGGGAGTTGTGTAATCTAGTGAATCAGATGGTCTATGATGGGGATGGGCTCCTCCAGCCATAAGAACCCATCATGCACCAAGTAGAAAAGCTACCTGATGACAAAAATAGTCATTGGGGCATGGTGGTAATGCAACACCCAAAGGAGGTTTCGCAACCCTTCTTTCTTAACGCCTCTAAGCCATTTCCATGGCTCTAATTCAATCATTCCAGCCGGCACATCCATCTTCTGGCACATTAGCTTTGTAGTCGCTAAATTCGGGAATTTCTTATGGTCTGTGAGGTCCCAATATTCAAATTTAACACAGGGACCCATCCCAAGTGCACTTCCTCAAACAAAATATCATCTGGGAGCATCAGGGTTTGTAGAGAGCTCTTTCTCTCATCTATATCCTTGGGCACCTTGGCTTTACCCTTCCGGAGGAACATATGTAGGCAGCCTAGTGATAGGGTCCACACCCTGGGTTTCGACTTCCATCTCTACATCCTCCTCCTCCACTAGGATTTCTTCAAACTCTTCCTCCTCATCACCCTCCAAATTAGTGGCCTTCCCCTTTTTGTCCAATGTGAGGTTGGTCCTCAGTGGATTTCTAGGTCAGACGCGCATTGGTATCATAGCCTGCTTATCCTTCTTAGGCCTTGACGTGCGTGGTGATTTACCGACCTCTACGATTATTCTAGTGCTCTCTAGGGCTTCTACTTCCACAATTTCCTGTGCAGCTGCCTCAGCTTTCACTACGCTTGTGGCCATGGCTTCTTTGGGTGATGACATAGTGCTATTCCACAGTTCTCTCAGTGTCTCTGGAAATTCTCAAACAACAAATTCGTTTTTAAAATATCAAATAAGTCTCGATTCATGAATACCTAAGCGTGCAACAACTCAGTTCTCAAATTTCCAAATGTTATCTACTGGAAAACCACTTGTAATTTATAGTGCCTTTGAATTTGAATTCATCCATTCCTCCCACTTTCTGTCTATTAATGCTAGATTGGCAATAGATTTTCAAGAATCTATCCCATAAATTTCACCTTAAATGCAAGTCGCCCACTCCATTTGGCCTCAAACCAAGAATCACATCATGAATAGTGACTTTAACAGTCACTTTCAAGCTGACCTGCATGGGAGCATAGATATCCTCTCACTGTCGTGGACCCTGTGACACTTCGCTACTATGCGCAGTCCTAACATTTCGCAGTTCTCAGGCAGAGTAGTTTATAATTCCACACCTCCTTTCAGCAGTCTAGAGTGCTAAGACTATGCCACTTTCATATAGTCACATCGCTAGATTGCTGATGTATGGCTTCAATCAGTTGCCTTTAACCTTTCCTGGGAAGATTTCTCCATTCAACTTAACCAGCTAGACCGCACCTCCGTTAGTAATCTCCTTAATAACATATGGCCCTAACCAGTGAATCCTAAGCTTCCCAGGGAATTTATCAAACTTACTATCATACAACAAAACCAGATCATTTACCTTGAATGTGCACAGCTTGATGTGTCGGCCGTTCCATGCCTTTTCACACTGCTTCTATACCTGCTGGTGAAATCCAGCAAAAAATCTCTCTTCTTCGAGCTCATCCAACTACACGAGCCTCTCCTCCAGGGCTCCGTGATCCGTCATACCTGTGAGTTTTGTTATGCACAGACTAGGCACAATGTATTCCACAGGCATTACAGCTTCCACTCCATAGACAAGCCTAAAAGGTGTCTGTCCTGTCAGTTTCTTGCACGTCATTCGATAAGCCCATAACGCTACAGGTATGTGTATTTCCCAATCACTTCGCTACGCATTCAATACCTTGGTCGGTGCAGTTTCAAGTACTTTTTTGAATGCTTCCGGGCATATAATCTTCTATGTGGTTGCTCCTCCTACATAATGCCTTCCAGACATTAAGAGCCATATGCAAATTTCCCCCCCCAACACATGCTTATTGACCAGGTGTTTTAGCGCGGAGTACATGTGCCTCTGCGCAAGTTGGGGCTCTTGTCCATCGGCCTGCATCCACTTGGCCAAATGTGCATGCGGATCGTCCTATCCATCATACTTTTCTGTCAATCGCATCTTAGGCTTCCCAAATAGTACTTGCATCATTCTCCTACATTCGCGCCAACCATCAAAGCTTCCTTTATGCGTACCCCACCATCTCATGGGCGTAGCGTGTAGTACCCAATACAAGGCCTGGAAGCATTTCTTTTATGGCACCTACCTTTCAAATGCATCTAAGAAGGTATTACCTCATTTAGACCATCATAATTAGGAAAATCTCTTACTTTTGTCGACACGTAGCGTAACGACCTAGTCATCATATTGCAATTTAGTGTAGTTACTTCATGTAACCAATTATGCCATCGTTCTATTTCTTCTTCAGAATCTGAAGTGCAAGATATCTCACACTCCCCTATAATCCTTCCATCTACAGTGGGATTCACCCAGTCTTGGTTTGGCACTATTATCTTAAAAATGCAGTCCAAATCATTATCGCTCTGATAGTCGTAGATTGGTACCATATAGCGCGATCCTTCAGCAAGGTCCAGGGGTATAATTACGAGAAGTGATTTATTTCCAAAGGTCATTTTTTGCTTCTTTAGATTAATTACCCCATTCATATCAGTGCCCTAGTAAATTTCGAAGAGTGAGGGGTAGGGATTGTTGTCATCAAAAATCTTTATTACTTCGAAGTCTGCCAGCGCACTCGCTCCCTCAATATCCACAATTATTCCCTACAATTGTCCCATTGGTATTATTTTTTGCTGGTTCACCATCCTTAGATGAATTGGAGACCATTGTATTGCAAGTTGCCCCATTCGCTCCCATGTCTATTTCGGTAGAACATTCACATCCAATCCCAAATCCAGGATGACTTGATCCATTTCATATTCTGTGATCTGCACAGTAAGTCTCATTTCTCGTCTCGTTCTTGTCTTATGTTTTTTGATCTTCCGGACTATGCGTGGTTCTCCTGGCATGGTCCTAGAACATCTATTGATAAGTTCCTGTAACCCTTTCATAGCCTTACTATCACGGAGTAACTTCATACAGGTTTCCAGGAAAGTTATGAGCATGGATGGGTCCATTTCCAACTTTGGTTTATTGTTTCTTCTTGAAGTGAAGGCATCAACAAATCTCTTCTTAGCTTCCCTGAAGGTTTCCTAAGCACGCTCCAAATCAAACTCAGATTCTTTCATCGGGGCTTTGCGAACCCATGTACTATCTTCTAGTTGTTTCCCTTTTTCATCTCTTGTCACGATTCCACTTGGGATCACAATGTTTACATTCAAGTCTTTCTTGTGTGGCTCAGACGTCATCATCTTCAGGTTCTAAGTCAGGGGAGGCGGTAGCGCTCCCTTGTCACATATCCTAGCTATCAGTGTAGGAAAATCTTCTATCTCATGATCAAAAAGCATGCAATACCTGCACAACAAGCACGTTGGATTAGTGTAATCGCGAGCATAGTATCCTAGCCCTCCACAATTGTAGAAAATAAACTGTCTGCAACCTCTACCAGGTCCACCTCCACCTCGGCCTCATCCGCGCCCCTGAAATCCTGTTCACACCATTCCTGCATTCTGGTCAAGGGGCCGTGTTTTGGCATGAACTCTGTAGGTGGGTGTTCTATCCATCATCAACTCATATCTTTTGCAAGTACGCTTGTCATGTCCTAAGGACCTGTAAAAGTTGCAGAACAACTGTTGTGAAGTTTGTGTATACTTCTGTAACAAGTGACAATTGTCCATGCCATTTTTTTTGGTTATATGATAGATCACACACCATAAAGCAAGCATTGCGCTAGGTCCTTCTTGAGCTTCCTACCTTAGAGGCATCATTCCTCCTCCTGCGAGGTAATTTGTAAAGATCGGGCATTGGTCTTTATCATGATCCTGACACTTGCATTTTATGTACCACACTTCTTCACACACTTCTGGTCGAACTGTCTTGTCCTATTTCAAACTCTGCATCTCAAGGCACATATTCTTCAGCTGTGCATGGATCTGTTGAATTCCTAGGTTAAGATCTTTCATCGGGGTCTCATGTAGCCTCATAGCAATCTCTAAGGCCTCTATCTGAATTGTTACCTTCTGTTGCGTTAGCACACTCCTTAAATGTGGTAGTAGCAAAGCTACAAACCCCTTGTGATGTTGTCCGTCTGTCAGATTCATATTAGCTTCGTGAATCGTACATTTCAGCCTCTAATCTAGCTCACAAGGAGTCTTGCCTCATAGCGTCACGATCTCTTTAAATCCCACAATCGACTATGCTTCAGACTTAGGCCTACTAAATTCTCTATATAGTGTTGTTTGGATATGCATGACCCTCGCATTCGGGTTATCATTGGAGTACTTAATAAACCAGGTCAACGCACGATCCTACAAAGTGCTAACTAGTGTCACTTTCTTTATATGGTCATCTGTAACACCTTGCGGTTCCCATACAACCCTTACAATGAACCAGAATTGGTTCAGATACTCATTTCCCAAACCCTTGAACACAGGCAATTTCACTATATTTTCCACACTGAATGGTAGTGGTGGTGGAGTTGGTATGGGTGAAGATGGAGGTGTTGGCGGTGAAGCCAGTGGTGGTGTGGGCAGAGGTGGAATTCACAGAATTATTTGTCTTATCAGCTGAATAGCACTTCGCGGAGAGACCTTCACGCGCTCTTCCTCATCCCCTCGTGGAGGTGAAATCAAGGTGTTATTTTCTAGACCCTTATTTCCTTCATTCCTGTAAACCTTTCCATTTCACATAGCCCCAAAAATCAAGGTAACTGCATAACCCTCTTTTCGCATAACAACATTTTAATCCAAGTATTCAAAGACTTTAGTAGTTACCTCATGGTCCTTTGAGAAAGCGTCACTCTACCTCGCTATAGCTGACAAAGGTGTCAACCATGAACTTAGTAATGAATCCTCCTATAATACGATTGATCCAATGATCAACGGTGCACACGATCTTATCCTCTGATGCTTCCAACCTTCGCACTAGATCTGGGGTCCACACAATAGGACCATCAAGTTTCCACCTTCCTTGGCTATCTACGAGCTTCGTGATCCACTCGTATAGATCACTATGGAAGGACGCAAAAATATTTCATAGATCTCTGTACACAGGTTGTTGTCTAAACACTCTTCTTTTGATAATTGTGGGTTTCTATTCTCTTGCATCGCGAACTCGTGAATTCTTATGTTCAACTAGCCTTCAATTTCTTTCTTTGTTGGATTCGAGTGATACAACATCACACATCTCTCATGCAAATTGTGGTCCCGACAACAGAACCATTTGTTGGCTTATGGGGGCCTGACCCAGGTTCAGAGTTATTTAGCCAAACAAATCCCTACACTACTAGCCCTTTCAGCATTAGCCTGTGGAGCATAGCCTGAAGTCTCACCCGAAGCAGTATGGGGGGATGCTGGAACCAAGTTTCCACACCCTTGAGATGGATGTTTTGTGGGTTTATTCCAACTAGACCTGCCTTCACGTAGGTTGCTTCATGCTCTGTTTGACCCTTTAGTACCTTCACGAAGTGTTACACTCGGCCTTCGTGCAGCCCTAACTAGGGGCTGAGATGCATTCACGCTGCTAGGGCAGTGAACTGCGCTATTTCCCAAAATAGACTAAGTATCTTACTTATCTTAGTGACAAATCTTAATTATCTTCATGTAAGTAGATATTCTAACTTGTGTTCACTTAATCAATATAGTTATACACATTCGCGCATCATATAAGCATTAGAATTGAAATTCATACCCAATATAACAGATGCATAAAATAGGAAATAAAGACACATAATTGATAAAAACTTCTCTTTATTAATACTTCCAGATGATTACAGACTCGACTTCACGTTGCGCACTTAGCTGCAGGGGTCCACACACTCGGCTGTAGACTACTAGGCCTCCAGGCACTCGGCTGTAGACTACTAGGCCTCTAGGTACTCAACTGCGGAGCCTCTACCTATGCTACGATCCAAAACTTAGACTTACACTTCAGAGCTATCTCACATACATCATCATTCCTTACACCTTATTCTCATTGTTTTAACTACTTAGAGCTTTGCTCTATTTATACAATCCCATGGTCCGTGAACCATGGGTAGATCTTCTACAGCTGACATTACATTATCAAAATAAGGGTGGACAATGCTATGAATCTTTAATAACTACATGATCTGTGCCCACAAAATGCGGAGTATTTACATTGGAATTACAAAACTTGGACCAAAATCTAAGCTCTAAGCCCCAAAACTGCCTTTGGGGGATCTCACGCCCAACAACATGCACATCTTCTGACAGAGTAGTCCACATGGATGTGGCAGTCACAAACATAGTGAAAAGATAGCACATACAACAACCAGTAAAATAGTCCACACTAGCGCGATGGGCATTCTAACAAGTTTACAAAAATGAATCTGTCGAGTGTTCAGTGAGATAGCCTACTGGGGCGAGACAACATTAACAATTCATACACCACATTTCCAATATCATTTGTACTAAAACAACCAAAATAGTTCAACTGTCTTAATAGAGGTTAAAGCAACATGCATTACAAGCGTCCAAAGAATAGTCTTACAAATGAATACAATACATGTGTGAAAATGTGTTATCCTGTTAATAGGATTCTAATTAATTAAGTGAAAATTCCAAGACACATTCATATATCATTACATCACTAACCCTGATAGCAGGGCATTCGAGCCATTTCTCAGTCCTCAAACAAAATATTACAAACTCTCAAGGCTATGTGGGAGGAGCCAAGGTGAAAAATCCCTTTTCATGTACAAATGAGGGGTGTATATAGCCAAGGGTGAAACTGACCCTTGTGACTGTTCAAATTCCCTCATGACTGTTTGACTTACATGACTCTTCGACTTTACATTTTGGTCTCTTGGACTTCCACATTACATTACATTGATTACAATAGTATGGCCCATAGTATTCATGTGGCGAGATGACTCATGACATGGCTCGACACAAAAGTGTTGGTATGTTAATGCTAATGGTGGTGTCCATGTCAAGCCACAGTGCTACTGAGTCATGAGTGTGCTCTTCATGTATCATAGCTTCACCCCCACATGGCAAGGTGTGCGTAGTCTTCAATGGTCTTGGTGTTCTCTTGATAGTTCATGCATGTGCATGTGTCCCCTTCACTTGCTACTTGGTACACTCGTGTGTTCGTCCATTCTCAAAAAAGTCTCCTAGCATGCACTCCTTGTTCATCACATACGTCGTCATGCCATGTCTCATCCATGTACCTATATATGCAATCACTCATGATGAGATGACAGTCATTTCATAGAGCACATTTCAGGCGAGGATGCGGACTCTAGGAATTGTCAAGGAAAATTATGCAAAGGTCACTGGGAGGATGAGATGGGAAATCCAGATCAACAGTGATTTTCTATGAGATCTAGCTCGGCTGAAGGGTAGGTAATTTTCTTGGGAGGAAGTTCAGACAACAGGGAGGACACTGGAAATGAAAACTACGTAGATCCTTCAAGGAGGTTGACAGTGGGTTGCGGGAGTTTGTTGGCCAAAACTAGCAGAACTAGGAGGCTCGCCTGTAGGACATAGTTTCTGGGTTGAGTGGGGTGTCGAGCATCTGGAGGACAACCCATGAGAACTATGTAGTTTTTAGGAGGAGCTACAGGTCGGCTAACAGGGTGACTGACTGATAGACCTACGCAAATTTCAAGGACAGTGCAGTGACAGGAAATGGGTACATGTCCTTCATGTCTACAAAATTTCTTCATTCAGCATAGGCAGGAATGCCAGTTGCTTCTACACAAGTTTTTTAAAGGAGTGAAGCTCAAGGTCACTGCCCGGTCAAACTTTCTGGTTGAGCAGCAGGAAGCTTGATAGATTTTCTTGCAGGCAGTGCAGATTGAGATGACTTGCTGAGAAAATTGTGTGATGTTCTGGGTGACAGTCAGTCAGGTTGATTCTAGGATGGCACAGTGGAGACTTCCTGGGAGGAAGCCTCAAGCTTTGTGCAATTCTGGGCAGCAATACATGATCACTAAGGGATGACACTACACAATACAGCTCAGCGGAGGTCTGACTATTGGAGGGTGATACAGTTGACAAAGTTTTGACAAAATTACTAAGTGTGTGAGTGAGTGAACTTGTGAAAACATGACCTTGCAAATGCACACTCAACATGACTCGGTGACAAGACATCTCAAACCTACAAGACAACATATGCTCAATGTACCTGACTGTGGGATTGTCTAATGTTGGTAGCAACAAATGTGACACTTCAGATAGACATTAATATGACCATGATGACACTTACGTGACAGTACTTACAACATCATGTGTGAATGTGATAGATTCTTACATAGTGACTACAATTCAAACACAACTTTCAACATGACCAGAACGAGGTCGCAAACATGACATAGAAATCAACATGCCGAAGATGACAGTTAGTCAAACAAATGAAAAGGAAGCAAGAAATGTAGAAGAAACACATGAGATGACTTTTCATGTTTGTGCACGTGCATGTTACTAAGGACAGGATGATATGACAATGACAAGGAGTCCTACGAATTCAACTAAGAGGTGTACTTCGAAAGGTGTTCTTTACTTACCATACTTACCCTCAAGATGATCATGAATTTGATGGAGTTTGCATGTTTTCCTGATCTTTTCCATTACTTGGTCTCTTGGTCCTTCTCCTCAACTCCTTGGGACTAATCTCAACATGTCACCTTTTCCTGTTGTCACTGGGTGATGGATTAGCGTGCTTTCAGCGGGACTTATGCCAGAATGAGTTCCTAGGAGACCCATCTGCACAATGTTTTCATGCAATACTGATAGGACAACATGGAAAACACTGCATAGTTTTGAGGCACACGACGTTGTTGTGGGATGGGGGTCCTGGGAAGTCACCTCTACGCAGTTTCTGAATCCAATGCACTATGTCTATGTGAATGACAAGAGTGCGTGAAGTGAAAGTGAAATATTTTTATGTGATGACAACCACTCATATGCACACAATTCCCTTGAAGCAAAACAAAATTCCCTTTGCATGAAAAACAAAAACCCCTATGCCCAGAAATGACACGCGTTGCATAAATATGAGAACGTGGACAACTCTTAATATCAAGGAGGAGAGCTTGAAATCATCCTCTTACCAACAAGTGACCAAGGATGATTAATCGCAAGATCCAAGGTAGGCTCTAAAATTTGCATGCGAACAAAAATTATGGACCTTTTTCATGAAAATCAAGTCTAACTCTTCCGGAAGTATTTTTTGATTCCTTGATCCTGATGGCTTCCACACAACTTGATTGAAATATGTAGCACCTACCATGCTGTTCATTGTTCAGTACACATTCGAAGCAAAGTCAATTAAATTGTTTCAATTGGGGATGAGGGGTATATGGTGCACAAGTAATATGACTATCATTGTTTAAGTTTCATCTCTAGTGTTTCTCTGTTGCTAGCAGGCCTGGACAGTACCCTGGCAGAGTCACGCAAGAAAATAAGCATCGCTTTGCTACCAGTGAGCTTGGTTAGTACCCTGGCGAAGTTATTTGTATCACCTCTCTATGCAGGGAGCCTTTATCTTCTTTCGCCTTATTCATTTTTTCATTTTTTTCAATGAACTACACATAATATGTACTTATTTATTTTAGAGGCGGAAGAGGGATCCCAACTTATTGAGAGTAGGAGAGGTCTTTCCTTCAGAGAAGTATGTTATATATACCTTTGACAGGCTTTTTAAGTTTTTCCCCCTCACCTTACTCTACTTGATTGAGATGACAAGGATTAACCCAAAAGAACTGATTAGAGTAGGTGGTACTAGTTAACAGTGCAAGCATTGTGTTTTCACCAAGACTCGCTTTGAACAAAACATATTTTCCATCAAGAAATCATTGAATGAAGACAACAAGTTCTTCATAAAGAGAGAGGACAACGGATAACTAGATGTTGATAGTTGTACATGTCCTCTTTTTCCACATCTTGTCTCAAGAGCCAAACACAGTTTCTCGAGAGACTAACCTATGGGTACAATCAAGCAAAGAAAGAAAAAGGAAAAAAGTAGAAGTAAAGTGAAATAAAAACAAGTAATCAAAGAAAGAAATAAAGAAAACCAAACCAAGTAAGCAAGAAAACAAATCAAAAATCAAACCAAAGCAAGAAGCAAAGACTACTACTTCTCCTACATTAAACAGTGCATGGATCTACTCACATGAACTAATATTTCCAATGCAGATATCAGCGCATTGGTTGGCCCATGTTGGTTAAGCAATGGTTTATGAGAAGCATAGTAGAGCGAAGAAGAAAACATGAAAGATATAACAATGAAGACCAACACACTCTGAGTTTACACATGTCCACAGAAAAGAAAAGAGTGAAAGCACAAGGCAAACACTCTGTGGAATTACCATGGTGTTGTGACACACCGCGTAGAGTTGATAAGTGTATGCACTCTCTTCACTGTGGAACACAAGAGAACATGAGAACAAGAGAAAATTTATGCCTTGAAAGTGTGCGTGTTGTGAATGATTCTTTCAGTGCATGAGTGATGGGATCATGTGATTCGAGTGGAGGAAGTGAAAAATATGTTTGGTTGAACTTCAATGCCAAGCAGAGAGTGATGAGGAGCCTTGGGTGTTTCAAATATTTTCTGATCAAAAGTGGAACTTACCTAAAGATAATGAGGGCCTGACATAACCATCATCTCAAGATGAAGTGCCTTGAAAGCCTGCGGTGTTTCCACTCCATCAATAGGTAGATCATTGGAGACCACTGGCTTAGACAGATTAACAACAAGTGAATCAACATTGTGATCAAATGAAGAAGTACATAGATCATGACAACCACGATCATAAAATTTAGAATGTTCATTGGCATCCTCATGATTTGATGAATTGTGTAGAGGGGTAGATGAGAAGTAAGGATTTTCACCCTCTGTATTTCTGGAAAAAGTAGATGAAAATTCAATTGGATTCTCGACGAAATATTTTTCCTCTCCACTATCGAATGATAGACTAACATCGAGTGTGTTCCATGAATTATTGGAAGTAAATGCATCCGTGGATGAATTTAAGCAAGGAAAATTAGAGATAGCAGAATCGCCAGAGATGTGATGAAAAAGTGCACGAAGCACGGACATAAGTAGGTCATCCTTTTCTGCGCGTTCATGTTCAGATTCCCGCACACACTCATTATGAACGATAATGCAGGTTGGCTACACAACATCAACTCCATTGATAGCTCGATCCTTGTTCACAACACATATGGAGTATGGAACGAAAGAACACAAGGTAGTGCAATCCAAAGGATTAGCAGTACGCAGGGATGGAGCTTGAGGTAACACATGCATATGACAACTTATGGTCTTCCCAACCAAATCTGTGCAAAAACTAAGAGTAGTGAGGGTGGGAGGATGTGACAATTGAACAAACGTTTGTGTACATTCTCCCACATCACTTTGTGGGGGTGGAGTTGTTTGATGAGAGGAAGGCGGACAGTCACTTGTGACAGTGACTATGTCTATTTGTGATTGCGCAGCTCCATCACTGAAGTATGCTAAGTGGGGTCTAAACTCTTTCTTCACATTGGGATAGATTTATTTGTGAAGGAAATATTCAAATCTTTCCATGAGATATCTGAATTTCATCTGACCTTTCGAAGCTTCAAACATGAGTAAATGGAAGTGCTTCCAAAAATCCATAGGGGATGCATGCGGGGCCTTCCATTGTTTTAACATTTTCCTATCAAGTGCTTCAGGACCAAAATGATGAAAAATAGATTCTATTAGATCACTGAACTTCTTGAATGAGTGCATGGAGTTATGTGGCAGTATACTACACCATAGCAATGGGTAGTCATGAAGTGTGTGTGCGAGAAGCGAACAGACCTCTGTTTCATTAAAACCTTCAACATTCCCCATGAGCACATGGAAGTCATCTAAGTGCTCATGCTAGGCCACTTCAGCTTCACAATCATATGTGATTTCTGAGAAGTCATCCTAGAACTCCCTCTTGATGTGAAAGATATGTTCGTTGGACAGACATTTCAGAGGGTGAACTATAACAAACTCCATGATAGATGTGTGAAGATTCAAAATAGATTATGAGGACTCATCTTCTCATCTAGCCCTCCTTCTAGCGCCAGAAATGTTGATGGTGTTGGACCCACCAACATTCAAGGGATCTCCCTGGTATGAAGTCCCAAGTAGACCTCACACCATTTGGTGTGGGAGTCCCATCCAGTATGATGGCCCAGTTGCCATTATCTTAAAGATTTTCCTTAGCTCTTGCTTTTCACGACACGAGATCGGTTTCCTTTATCTTCGAACAACGAGGTTCGCATGCTTGATGAGTGATTAGTGTCACTTGTTTCAAAATTACTTCACTGCAAAGGGAGAGGGTGGATGTTATGCAACCAACTCACAAAATAGAAGAAAATATAAATCAATGCATTCCAAATCAGCCTCTTCTAGGGGGAAACATCCTTTACATTACACAAATGAACAATTCTTGGATAATACAAATGACAAAACCTCCTTTCTATATATAGGAGTCTAATGGGTCATAATATAATCAAAACTGACATAACAATAATAATATAAGGGCACAACAATAACAATAGTGGGCTTCTACGAGGCACAATAATAAAAATATGGGGACAATAAGGTCACAACAATAATAATAAGGGCTACAATGACAATAGTAATGGGGGAATAGCTAGTATTATAGGGACCTAACGTGCCCCAATCCTTCAAAAAAGTGTTGTGCTCAATACTTGAGTATTTCTGGATGCTTTTGTATAAATTTTTCATCCTCCCATGTTGAATCTTTAGCGGGTAAGTTGTTCCACTTCATGAGATACTCTGAAATTGATCGATTGTGTAGCTATCGAGTTCTTGTTTCTGTAACTGCTTCAGGCTCCAATATGATTTTTCCTTCCTCGTCAAGTTTTGGAAATATTGTTTGAACTAGGAGCTTGTCACCTATAACCTTCTTTAAACATGAAACATTGAAAACTAGGTGCACTCGAGAAGCTGCAAGAAGCTCCAATTTGTATGCCATAGTACAAATCTCTTGCAACACCTTATATGGACCATAATACTTTGGTGATAATTTATTATCCTTCTTAGCTTGCTTTAGGGACATTTGTTTATATGGTTGTAGCCGTAGGAATACCCAGTCACCTGCAACAAAACTTCTTTTGCTGCGATGTTGATCTGCCTGTTGTTTCATTCTATTCTGCGGAAAAGTGGGGTTATCCTTTAGGAGTTGGAGAACTTGTTGTTGATGCTTGATGTGATCTTCCACTGCTTGAAGCTTAGTTTTTTCTTTTACATATGATATGATGGATGGTGGATGATATCCATAAAGTGCCATAAATGGGGTCATTTTTGTTGCAGTATGCAAGGAAGTGTTATACCACCATTCAGCCAGAGGCAACCATTTGACCCATTGTGTCTATTTATCAAAGACAGAGCAATGAAAATATCCTTCCAAACATTTGTTTACTATCTCATTTTCCCATCAGATTGAGGATGATAAGATGAGCTATGAGCTAACTGAGTACTGAGACAAGAAAATAATTGTGTCCAAAAATTTCTAGTGAAAATGGGATCTCCATTGCTTACAATAATCTTTGGATTTCCATGTAGCTTTTGAATTATTTCCATAAATGCAGTAGAAACTGTACTAGATTTAAATGGATGAGATAATGCACAAAATTGTGCATACTTGGTAATTCTGTCAACTACCACCATGATTACACTTTTTCCTTTGGACTTGGGTAAACTTGTAATAAAATCCATTGAAACCTACTCCCAACGTTGGCTTGGAATGGATAAATGTTGTAATAGACTTGGGGTCTTAATTGTTTCAACTTTATTTTGTTGGCAAACCAAACATTCTACCACAAACTTTTGAATATATTATTTAAGTCCATCCCAAAAAAAATCCTTCTTAACCCTATGGTAAGTTTTTAAAAATCCTATGTACCCTCCTAAGGGAGAAGTGTGAAATTCCATAAGAATATTTTGTTTGAGTTGGGAATTCTTAGATAGGTATAAGCGATCTTTATACCATAACGAATCATTTTTCCAACTAAATATATTAGATGTATTGGGATCTTGTTGTAGCTTTTGAATGAGCAACCACACTCCTTTGTCATTCTTCCATTCATCCCTTGTTTTTTTATCCAATCTGGTTGGATAATAGAAGTGGCGCAAAGCTATACTTCCACATCCTCATCCTTTCTTCAAAGTGCATCTACCACAACATTTTGCTTCCCTTTTTGTATATGATTTCAAAGTCATAACCCAACATATTTGTGACCCATTTTTGCTACTCTTTTGAGGATAATCTTTGTTCTAAAAAGTATTTAAGACTATCATGATTTTTTTTTTACCTTGAAGTGTCTTCCTATTAGGTAGGGTTTCCATTTCTTAAGTGCATGTAGTATTGCCAACATTTCCTTCTCACAAATATCTTTTTGTAAATACTTTCCTTTGAACAATGTAAACTTTGAAACGGGAACTGATACGGTTACCCATTTTGTAGAGATAGCAAAAAAGTGACCCGATTTTGAAAAGGGGCGATGCAGAACACACATATGTTTTTTAGAGCATAGTTTTTTGCACTTTAAATTTTTTATGTACATTACGTTTTAGAATGTTAGTGATTTGCATGTTGATTTTAAAAAGTGGTTATGCTACATCAAGCCCTTTATTTAAAAGACCTATTTTTTGACTTTAAATTTTCTAATGTATGAAATACAAATAATTATTTTCTAAACTTAACAATTTTTGAAGTGGTCTTCTTCTTCATATTTTCTTGTTTTTATTTTAATTTTTTTTTGTAATGAGGTTTTTATTATTTTGCATATTTAAAGAAGAAGGTCGATATTTTGAAGTTTCGATATTTATACATCGTTAATTAATTTTTCAATGCACATGAAATAATTGTCTCTAAGACACAATAATTTTTAACAATTGACATAAAAATAACCATTTTCAACATAAATATAACTAAAAAATTACACATTTTGATAATTTTTTGTAATTTTTTGCTAGAGATGACATGTCAAAATCACAATTTTTATAAGAAAATTTTAACTAAAAATGGTTAAATAATAGTTTTTCTATGAATTTCATATCAAAAAAATAATAATAATCACTTTTTTTTCAAAAAATAATTAATATCATAAAAATTAATGTGAAAATCACATAATACAAATGTTGAACACATAACAACATTAATTTAAATTCTTCTCATAAAATGTCAAAGTCAAAACATTACAAGTATAACTAATTAATAGTTACAAAAAATGAGCTTGATTTCCAAGCATAACTTAAATTTAATCAACAATATCATGTAATCAAAACTCTTCATCCTCTAGAGTTTCATCATTGTCTTCTTCCACAATATTTTCTGCTTCATTTTGCTCATTTTCCTCTTCTAATGGATCTTTGATGTTTGTGAATCTCCCAATATATGCCTTTCCAATCATTCCATGTAATGGTGGTTGAGGATCCTTTGACTATTTTGCCACATGATTCACTAAAGTCCCTTTTTTCAACCCAATTTCTTGCATTTCATGTGGAAGAAATTGAAGAGCATTAATTCTTTGTTGAATAAAATTGCATTGTACTAGATCTTTTTCAATGACAATGCAATTTCTTCATTTTTGAAGGAAACATGCTATTGTTGTACCTAATTATCAAGCACAAAAGAAATAATGAATTAAATTAGTACAATGACATATAAATTAAGAAAGAAGATATTGAAATTCAATTCCCTATAATAAAACTTACCTAAGCCAGAAAATAAATCCAGAACCCAATCTCCTTCATTTGAACATGTCTATAAGATAGTTAATAAATAATTGTGGTTTTTTATAATGTTAACTATCTCTCCTTTTTCTTCTTTTTCTTTATACGTAATTTTTCTCACAACAACATCATAAGTTAGTACTTGGCTATGACTCTTTCCATCTACCCAATTAAAAATCATAGACATATAGCTATCATGTTTTGCCCAACTATCAATATGGATGAACTCAAAATCATTTATACATGGTTGGTCTTCACGGTTAAGAATATTTGACTTTTGCTTGTAACATGAAATAGTAAAAGTTCAATTAACTTGTATATAAATGAATTTTTTTAACATTAATCAAATATACATTTTCAACACCTTACCATGTAAGATGCATCCTTGTGCTTTTTCCCCTTGAAGCTTGACAATAGCATTGCCAATTATCTGTCTGAATGAAATGTCACAAATCTTTATAATGCTGATGATGTGACTTGTAGAAATCCCGCAGCCACTTTACTAAGAGCTTGATAAGTATAAGGGTCACTATCATAATCAATGTTTGGGATATTGAAACCATGGGGAATATCTACAATAACTACGCCATAATTCCTTTTAAGTATGAGTTTAGTAATGCATTCATAGTCACCTTGTATTACTTGATATTGAATAGTGTCTAGCCCATTCAAAATGAAATGAGTAAGAGTTGGATCAAGTTCAACATTCCTAAGATGTTGCTTCTTCAGTCTTTTGATCTTAATTTTTTCAATGAAGGTTCTAAAATTATCTGGTGCTCCATTTGCATCCTTCCTTATCTTTAATAAAATAAACAAATATATGTATAAGTTATAAAATAAAAATAGTATACAGATAAATAAAAATTAATGTATAAATAAACATACCTTTTTAAATGCAATATAAAAAAAAAAAATAGTGTTGATGTAGAACTTGAATCTGGGTAGTTGCATACAACATCATCTCAACTATCTTCATTCAACAATTTAACCATTTGTTCTTGTATTTTCATGTAAAGTTTGTGATTGAATAGATAAAGTTAAAAAAGTTAATATAATGATATGTATAACAAATATTACCAAGAACAATATGTTATATTTAAAACAAAATTATAATCTAGAAATAAGTAAAAATAATTCAACAAACTTACTTTTGAAATTCCTCAAACATTTCCTCCAATGATAATTTCCCTGACCTCAAACAAGATAATAATGCTTTGGCAAGCTTTTCATCCTTCACTCCTTGCAATTCTCTCCAAGGTGTGATATTCATATCTTCTATAAATTGCTTCATTTTAGGACTTGATTTACTATTGCTACATATTAATGGTTTAGAACTTTTGGCCTTCTAGTTTTAATGCCAATGTTCTCCCACATGCTAAAAATATCATTAATCAATTCCCATGTCTCTTTAGTTCAAAATGCCAACTGGAAAATTTTATCAATACCTCTAAACATATCAGTATTTACTCTGTCACCTTTTGAATTGATTTTCTCCTCAATTTGATATCCTATTTCCATACAACATTCCTTTCGGCAATCTATAGTAACATTTATTTTATCCCCACCACATTTTTCTTCAAATTCACTATGAATAAATCTAACCATTTGGATGAAATTCAGAGACATCCTATACTCATTATTTGAATTATGATCCTATGCCATTAACTTTTCTTCTGTATTTGATAAACTGGCATAAATGATACATTTCATTGTTTCAAAATGTCGGTTATTAGTATATTCCTCCATCAATTGTCTTTGAGCTTCTACAAAATGGTTCCCCGCAAGCACATAATAATTGTATTCAAAACATTTTGACTTATCAAATGCTTCTTTGTTGAGAACTTGCACTTGATCAACAAGAAGCACATCATTAACCACATGAGCATATGGATTGTACCTCATGTGATATGGATTATAAACAACTTCACTGTCTGGTACCGAACACATGTCTATGACCATTCCTATCACCCCATTAATTCCACTATCATTAGGTATATCAACATATAGATATATATGCACATCTCCACTTTCTTTTTCTTTTACATACCAGACATTTTCTGGAAGTTTCACTTCTTTTGATTTCTTCCAATATGAAATTGTCTTCTTATCGTTTGAGGCACTTGAAAGATATGTAACTATTAGCTCAAGTTTCGTTCATTCAACAGTGTTTTTTGAGGATCCACCTTTCAGGATCTTTAGTCCAGAAAGATTCACAAAAATCATCTTTGATGCCATTTTCCTGAAAAAAAAGACACATATATAAATTAGTAAATTACAAAAAGATGATAGCTTAAATGAACAAACAAAACGATAAATGATAATTAATTTTGTAAAACATAACAATTAAAAATAATAATAAGAAGAAGAAATTTAAAAAATACATCCGCTTACCACCTCACCCCAGAAATCGGTCAACCACTCGGGCTGGCAGTTGGGCCCAGCCCCCCTACCCTACCCTGGCAGCCAAACAACCATCCCCGTCCCCATTTCTAGCCCCACCCAACCCCCCACCCCACCCCGACGGGTTGTTGAGACTCTGAGGTGGCAGGATCAGCCCACCAACCCTCACCCCACTCTGGCGGGTGCGTTGGCCCTCCAGGGGGGGGCGGGGGGCTAGCCGCCAACCCCCCTGCCCAACCCCAATAGTAGAACAGTCTACTAGCTTGGCCAATCATTGGGCTGCTGGGGTGGGGCGGAGGGTCGAGTGCCAACCCCCTCGCCCCAACACGGTACCCAACTACCGGCCCGGGGTGGGGCGGAGGGTCGGGTGCCAGCCCCCCCACCCCACCCCGACGACCTAATGACAGACCCGGGGTGGGGCGAAGGGTCGGGCACCAGCCCCCTACTCCACTCCGGTGGCCCAACGGCCAGATCAGGGTGGGGCTTGGGGGCTGGCACCAAGCCCCCTGCCCCAACCCCGTAGCCCAGTGGCCCACCACTAGTGTCATGCCCCTATCTTAGCAGTAATCCTTCAATCACTCATAGGCAGGTGTGGCACCACCACTTGATTTATTTTCAGCAATACTTTCAAGTGTGGACTACACCTAAAACTCCATACTTTGTTTATTTTTCACTATCTAATCATTTAACATTCATAACATAGCGGAAACATTCATTTAATATTCTTTCATTATCATTATCATTTATAACATATGCATGGCGGATACAATTTTTAATGTGAGGAGAAACTCCCTGATAAGAGTCTGCCCAACAATGATAATAATCTTTTATAAATAAACATACATTTATAGTCTTTGTGAAGGAACCCCAAATTTCCTTTCAACAATTATGTCAAACATCACAATTTGGCTTGAAATGTCATTCAGGAGTGCCCACCCCTACTGAGTCAGGTCACCCAACTCGTCAAGCAGAGGTTCCCTACCCGAGTCGCCCTCCACACTTACTTGTCTCACAAACTGGTTACCTGTAGCTCGGCCTTTGCTTGGCTCACACTTCTGGTGTGTCACCCTTTTAGTGCCTCTTCGTAGCTTGCCCAACCTCCTCAGCACTTCACCCGCACCTTAGAACGCCTCATCGTAGCATGCCCATAGAAAACTCATCATTCAGGCTAAGTCACCCTATAGTACAACAACACCCTCTGCAGGTTGCCCACTAGGCAGACGTGCCCACCGCAGGTTACTTGATGGGAAGACATGCCCACCACAGGTTACTTGATGGGCAGACGTGCCCACCACATGCTATGACACCCTACCCGGTTCGCTCATCGGGCAGACGTGCCTCGCCCTGCGACCTGCAAACCCGAGAATTGCATTTCTGTTCTCCTCAGCATGGTGCTTTGGTCTAGAGCTTCCTACACCTTGTTATGTAGGATAATGACCTCCTCATTAGCTTAGAGGAGAAATACATGTTGACTAAAGTACTGACCAAGTTCACAGGCCCAATTGTCAAGCTAACATTGTCTAAACACTAGAAACTTGCTTTATAAAGCTTCCTAGCAAGGATAAGGGTGCATTAGTCCCTAAGGTAACTCTATCTGTTACCTCAGGAAGAGCGTTAGTGAACCCTAATGAGTTTCTATGGGCTAAGGAAATGAGTTGACGGTGAAATATCCCAAGATTCTCTCCTATGTCAGCTCACAAAAGCAGGGAAACATCAAAAATCGACCTGTTTGGGGGAATTACTAATTCCTAATGGAGTATGCAAATGGGAAAGAGCACAAATGCATGGAAACATCACTACTTTTGCCTAATGGAACTCATCAAGGACTTTGCAACCCTCTCCTCACATGTTATATATGCAAGGTTAGGGCTATTATGAAAGAGGTCGAACCATTTGAAAGGATCACCTATTTGACTATTAAGCAGAGTCTTAGACTAAGGCATCATAAGAGGTTAAGAAGGGGGGGAGAGAGAGGAACTAGAGGCTGATACAACTGATGGTTGTAATCACTCTTTCTACATCAATATAGAACTACAATTGTGTTGTCCACTTCGAGATGTTTGTAGTATAACTTGTTTATATGTTTATGCAACATTTTAGCATGAGTGGCTTAGATATATGCAACTAGATATCTTTATATGTTCATGCATTTTTTATCAAGGTTTTATGCTATGATATTACGCTTGTCTTTTCTATGTGTAGGTTTTGATCTAGAGCTAGCTCGGGTGTCTTCTGCCTAGCCACATTGCGCTTTCCAACAACACCACACTAAGACTTGAGGTAATAAGACCTTCTCGCACTGATATTCATTTTTTAAACATAGATATACATGCATCTTTGTGACAGTTGCAGCTAATCTAACTATCTGCTAAGGATCCTAGGAAGATCCTTGAGGGTTTCTACATCACCAAACACCCATGCATTAATCCCTATATTATAATTGGCGACTCCACTGGGGACTACACTTAGTTCCCGATTTTTCCCAAAAAGTTCAAGGATATCTCTTTCTTCCAGGCCTTACTGTACATCTTAATTCCCTTTCCAATCACTCAGGACTATACAGTGCCCTTCTCTCAGTGCTCAGCTCTATATCTAATCCCCACAATGTATTTTCTGAGCCTTTTTCCTCACTAACCCTATTTGCTAGTGTAAATAGTACTTTATAAAGCACTGTGTCCTCGCAAACAATACATTAGTGTTGAAAATAACTCTCTGTAGCCTCTAGTACAGAGTGTTAACCAACCATTTCTTGATAAACAACTTGCTCTATGACATCATGGGTTGGGAAATCTACTTGTAGAATGATCAGGATCTGCAGTTGTACTTGTTTCACTGATTTGTATCCTGAACAAATTTTATTTTAAGAAAATGGCTTTACTTCCTAAATTTTTTGTTTTCACAAAAGAAAAAATACAAAAAAATTTACTATTTTTTGCTTAGCTAGTTAGATCTGCATTATGTGGTTTCAAAATTTGTTAGTGAGCATTGAAGTTCTATTGTATATGCTAGTGTTTTACTGAATAGGATTCATGGTATATATATTGATGTTTGAATGACTCTCCCTTTGTAGAAGCAACTTATTCATCGAAAGTGAAAATTTACAAACATTGTTTTTGCATGATTTGAGTCAGAGTCCCATATAAATTCATATGTCAACACCCCTACTGAAGACTCTAATGAAGTACATTTAAAATATACCTAATAAAATCAATCAAACTCTTTTTTTACATTAAACATGCATTAGTTTAGGCTAGAATCTTGGGATAGGCGGTGTGAGTTAACTGCCCAAGATCATATACCGAAACTAGTGTCATTAAAGAGAGAAATCCTTCTGCACTCATACCATCAGGGACCACTCCATTAAAAGTGAAGATAAATATGAGACAACATCGGACTGTAAGTGAAGGTAGCTCGCCTTTGCTTACATCTCCTTTTGGTATTCTGTGTATCGGGGATTGTTATCGGGAAATCTAGTGTCCATGCAAAGCTGCTAGTCCCACTAAGACGTGGGTTGTGTTATATTCTTTCCACATAGTTAACAAGGGGTTTGAGGGGTACCCATAACCCCACTTTATGGGGTCCACGGCAGCGCCCCGAAAAATTTTGGTTTTGGACCCTATGTTAGGTTGGGTGGACCCACCTATGGTTTTGTGCATGCTTTTCGCACATGTTTTTTGGACGCGGTGGTTTTTCGGTCCATGGTATTGGATCGATGGTTTTTTGGTCCATGGTATTGGATGTGATGGTTTTTTCGGTCCATGGTATTGGATGCTTCGGCATGTATAAATATGTATTGTAACATCAAAAGGAACATAATGAAAAATCAAGTTGGTAGTCCTGGTCTTGGGATCCAGTGGGAAATCTCTGTGTATATGTGTTATGCTCTCGCATTTTTATTTTTCCTGTGATTTAGAATTTGTATGCAGGTAATTTCTGTATGGGGTTAAAACCTACATTTTGTATCAGAGTAGTTTTGGCTTCAAGGGGACGCCTTTGTTGCTAAGGGGTTTCGCTTGGGCCTGTGGTAGGCCCTGTTCAGTGGGATATCTGCGAGATCGATTTTGGTGGTGAAAGAAGATGGCGAGTAGCAGAAAGATAGAGATTGAGAAGTTCAATGGTCAGAGTTTTGAGTTGTGGAAACTCAAGATGGAGGATCTGTTGGTGGAGAAAGATCAGTGGCTCGCGGTAGATCTGGGTACTAAACCAACAGGAGTGACCGATGAAGAATGGAAGAAGTTGGATCGGAAGGCAAAGAGCACATTACGATTGTGTGTCTCAGATTCAGTATTGTTGAATGTATCAGGGGAAGCTACGGCGAAGGCTTTATGGGACAAGTTAGGGACTTTGTACCAATCTAAGTCTCTGGTGAATAAACTGTTCCTGCGGGAAAAGCTGTATAACCTGAGGATGAAAGATGGAGACTCGGTGACAGAGCATCTGAATGCGTTTAATACTGGGGTAAGTCAATTATCATCTGCTGATATTAAAATTTCAGTTGAAGATAAGTGCATCAGTTTGTTGTGTTCTCTACCAGATTCGTGGGATAGTCTGGTTATTGCAATAGGTAGCAATGCAACTGCTTTGCAGTTTGATGAAATAGTCTCAGCCTTGTTGACGGAGGAGATGAGACGGAAAAATATGGACAACCAGAATGGTGATGCCTTGTCTATACGAGGACGGTCCCAGAACAAAAACAAAAATAAGTCATCAAGTGGATCTAAATCTAGAGGGAGATCTAAATCTCTAGGAAAACCTATAAAGGTGGTGTGTTGGAAATGTGGTAAGGAAGGGCACTTCAGAAGGAATTGTAAATCTAAATCTTTTGATAAAGGAAAGGGATTTGATGATGCTCCTTCTGCAAAGGCGAAAACCACCTTAGATGAAGGTGGGGATGTGTACTCGGCTTCTTCAAGTACACATGTAGAGGCATGGTTAATTGATTCAGGTGCATCCTTTCACTTCACTCCCCATAGAGAGTGGTTCTGCGAGTATGAGAAATATGATGGTGGCGATGTCTTCTTAGGAGATGATAGGAAGGTTAGAATCATTGGGTCACGGAAAAGTAAAGTTGAAGTTGCAAGGTGGAAGGGTTAGAACCCTTCTGGGTGTTCTGCATATTCCTGCACTGGCCATAAATCTTATTTCTGTAAGCAAGTTGGATGATGCAGGTGTAAAGACAGTGTTCGAGAAGGATACCTGCAAGATGGTTCGAGGAGCACTAGTATTGATGTGGGGAGTTCGGATTGGAACTCTGTACAAGCTGTAAGGTAGCACTGTTGTTGACGGGTGCAATAGTTCTATGGTTCCTGAAAATGGAGCAGAAAATCTAGTGGTCTCTGGAGAGAAGACCATGTTGTGGCATCAAAGGCTTGGACATATTGGAGAGAAGGGGCTTCGAATACTTCATGGTAAAGGTATGGTAGAAGGTATGAGTAATAGCTCTCTGGATTTTGATTTCTGTGAAAATTGTGTATATGGGAGCAGAATCGGGTGAGTTTCCCCTCTTGTGGTAAGAGGACGAAACAGATATTAGAGCTTGTGCACAGTGATGTGTTTGGACCTGTGAAAGTTCCATCACTGGGTAAGTCTGTGTACTATGTATCATTTATAGATGACTTCTCAAGGAATACATGGATATATATCCTTAAGAAGAAATCTGAAGTCTTTGACAGGTTTAAAGAATTTAAGGCTCTGGTGGAAAATCAGACAGAGAAGAAGATAAAGGTGCTGAGGACAGATAATGGTGGAGAATCCTGCAGCAAGGAATTTGAAGAATTCTGTAAGAAGTGTGGTATAGCACGACAGAAGACTACTCCATATACACCTCAGCAAATGGAGTCGCAGAAAGAATGAACAAGATGTTGATGGAAAGGGCAAGAAGCATGCTCAGTGGTGCCGGGTTAGGACAGGAATTCTGGGCAGAGGCGGTGGATACTGCATGTTACTTGGTCACAGGTCACCTTCATCAGCGTTGGAGGATAAGACTCCACAAGAAGTATGGACTGGTAAGAAACCCTCTCTTTCACATCTGAGGGTATTTGGATGTGATGCATATGTACATGTTCCAAAGGAGAAATGAAACAAGTTGGATAGTAAATCTGAAAAGTGCATCTTTATTGGGTATAAGGATGGTTTAAAGGGTTATAAGCTTTGGAACCTAGTAACAAGGAAGGTTGTGTATAACCAAGATGTGGTGTTC
>APFE031139328.1:31677-56832 GCA_000404065.3 Pinus taeda | reverse complement strand
AAGAACTCAACATTTCATTCCAGGACTAAACACATACATCTCAAGTACCATTTCATATGATCAGTGTTGGAAGATGGAGAGCTGATGTTGGAAAAGATACACACTAGCTAGAATCCTTCAGATATGTTAACAAAAGTTGTAACCATGGAGAAACAGAGAATATGCTTCATTTCAATTGGCCTTCAAGGATGACAATGAAGATGAGAAATAGAAAGCTCCAAAGAGGAGTCACTGTCAGGAAAATGAAGTAGTGATGGAGTTGCTACAATCATTCTCCAAGTGGGAGATTGTTGGGTGTGGAGCATGATTATTTAGAGGTCTTTGTTTCAGCTAGATGTATACCCCAGTAACATTGTACACCCTTCCACGCTTGGGGGTGCGAGGGGGTCGATCCCCCCCAGCCAGGGGGTCCAAGAGCTAGTAGTCCCCCGATGGGTGTTCAGGGGCAGCGCCTCTGAAGCTAGAAACAGATGTGAAATTTCCTTGTAAAAGTATAGTAATTTCTAGTCAATCTGGGTTGTTCATTAGGTGGATGATCTGATGGTACAAGTTATGTTTAGTTTAGGGTTTCTTGACCTAGAAGGCAACCCCTCTCTTTGTATAATGGTATTTTATTAAGGTTGTGTGATAGATGTGTATTCTTAGAGCAAGAAATAGAGAGGTGAGACTATGAGAGAAAACAAATGATATTACAGTGAATCTGTTGTAGGTTGTGTCTCTTCATTTTGTTGGATAATAGAAAGGAAGGACTGGCTATTTGGCGTGGATGTAGCCCAAACTGGGTGAACCATTTATACCTGTGTCTCTCTGGTTTTCTTTGCTTGTGTTTTTCCCCATATTGTATGTCTTGCATTTCCGTATCATATATAATATTTTTCTAACATAATAAACAATTAATATTTAAAGTTGGCAAAGGTGGGAAAGAGAAGCTTGCCAATGTAGAAAAATATATATATTCAGATTATTATCCATTCAATTGAAGATAAACACTGATGGAATAGATATGTGGGAGAGAAAAATATTCTTTTAATTTGTGGGAGGAAAATACAGATTTTTTTGCCTTTTCAAGAAGAAAGGAAACAACGTAGGCTAAGGAATAAGCAGAACCTTGAAAGGCATGATGTTGCCAAAGAAACATATGTTGAGAATCCTGTATATGAGAATAAAATTTGAATTGGCAAGATGTTTCGACTTAGGGGGAACTATAGGATTTGGTTCAAGGTTGAGAAGAAAACTTATTTCCCAGATACATTTTCTAGTCGTGGCATCGATAGAGGTTTCTTTACTACCATTGTGTTGACAGTGTTGGACCTACCAACAAAGGGGATCTCGCTGATGTGAACTCCAAAATAGACCTCACATTGTTCGGTGTAGGAGTCCCATTTGATATGAAGGCTCAATTTCCATATACTTAGAGATCTTCCTTGGCTCTAGCTGTCACAACATCAGAGTGTTACGCTGGTATCTTCAAACAAAAAGGTACATGTTCTTGGTGAGTGTGTAATATAACTGTGTCAAGGTTCTCTTACTACAAAGGGGGATAGTAAAGTGGGCCTCTAAATGAGAGGTAGTGGTACCATATAGGAAGTAACACATGTGAAACGTAATGGAATAGTCCAGAATTGATGTGGCTATCATTAAAACCGAGGTGAAGGGGAAAACACGTACACCACCCAAAGGATTAATCCAAATAGATGTGATGGTCGTTTTAACCAGAAAATAAAGATGGTCTGTTGAGTATCCCATGGAGTAGTCCATAAGGATGTGATAGCGAGGATAGCCAATACACAAAGGTGGTATCTCTAGTATCCCATGGAGTAGTCCACAAGGATGAGATAGGGGTGATAATAAATACAACACATCTTAAGTAATGTAAGTAGTAAAATAACAAAATTACTTCAACTATCTTAGTATACGCTGAGAAAAAATTCATTACAAATGCTTAAAGAGTAGTCTTACAAACATCTACAAAACATGCGTGAAAACATGTTGGCCTTAATAGGCTTCTAAATTAAGAAAAATTCCCAAGATACATATGTACACCATACATCACTACTCTCCGTATTCGGACATTCTATCCACTCCTCGGTCCTTAAAGAATAAACTAAAGATGCTCAAGGCTATGTGGGAGGAGCCAAGGTGAAAAGTCATTTCTCATACAATGGGAGGAGTATATATAGCCAAGGGTGATGCTTGACCCTTGTGACTCTTGCAATACCCTCTTGATTGTTCAACTTCCCATGAATTTTCAACTGACATGACTCTCGACTTCTATGTGTGTCCATTGGAATTTACTTTACATTACATTCAATTACAATGGATATGGTCCATAATGGTGATGTGACTGAGATAGCTCATGACATAACTCGACATGACACTACTGACATGTGATGTCCATGTCAAGTTGTTGCATTGCTTAGTGATGGATGTACTCTTGGTGTGCTTTGTCTTCTCCTCCACATGGCATAATGTTGCGGGGTCTTCGATGGTCTTAGTCTTTCTTGGTGTTCAATGCATATGTTAATTTTGTGTATTGCTTGATATGCTTGGTATGTCCTTCTAGCTGCAGGAAAGTATTCTAGCATGTGCACTTCTTATTCTTCCTATTTTTCATCTTGCCATGATCTACTAGTGTACCCATTCCTGCAATTAAGTCAAGATGGTACGAAATAAAATACAAAACCTCCTCTAGCATGATTGATGAACACAAGTATTGTAGAAATAATGTTGCAACTGTTGGGATACTAGATTTACTTTATCAACCCAGGGTTCATACAAACTTGTAGGTGACACTGTTGTATACACAAGTAAAAGTGATGGTTTTGCCTTTTTTCACTTTTTCATTTGGCGAGACATTACTAGGGGTTTTCAAGCCAGACTTCTATGAATTCAGAAGAAGCTTAGTTTTGTAATGAAAGAAAGGGAAATATACTCTAAGAGAACGTTGATCTATTGCAATAATGAAAAAGATCGACATTCAATGCTAAATCACACCATTTCCTAATTAACTACTAAGGAACTATGCTTTGCAATAATTCTAAATTAACATGAACCAAATGTTATTATATAAGCATGGAAGTTAAAAGAATCAAAGATCACTATTGTGCAAGTAAAGGGACTGAAATAACTATGTTTTTATCTTTTTGTCCTTTTCATGCAAAACCAAATATGCAAACTATTCCCTTGTGGTGATGTGGTAGGTGGTTTAGGGATGTCTGACGATGGCTAGAAGGTCTAGGAGATGGATGGATGTTGTGGGAGACCCTTGGGTTACATTTGGGTGCTTCCTAAAGGTTTTCCCTCAATTCACCCTCAAAACAAGCCACTACAGGAAAACCTACAGGATGTACTAGAAACCTACAAGATTGCATGTATTTCTATAAGATGCAGTCATGAGAAAAATGATGGGTGTTGGAGGTGATGGAAAACTTAGGGATGTTGGTTGATTGCTAGAATGGAGTTAGAAGAGGCTTAGGATCACTCATAAACCAAAACAAATTTTAGGATATGGTTGGATTCACTCAAAATGCTTGAGGAAATTTCTATGTAAAATGATGAAATTGATGAAGGCTTGATTAAAAAAAGCAATTATTATGGGTGACTAAAGTTGGAAGGTGTTTTGTCATTGTTGGGAACGGGTTCCCCCAAGGATATTTTTGGGGCTAAAAGCCCATGTTTTGGGACAATTTTGTAATAAAGTTGTAAAGTCTCTGCATTTTGTGGTCACGGAGTGCGAAGGTGTCAAGAGTCATAAAGGGTTTTCCCCCTTATTTTGTAAAATGTAAAGTAGACTTTAAAGAACCACCCATGTGTTATCGAGAAAAATAGTGTCCATTCAGAGCTTCTAGTCCCACTAAGATGGGTAGCTATCTTAGAAACAAACAAACTAAAGTTACTTTCATTTTCCTTTATGAGAAGTAGATAGGAGAGGAGAAAAGAATACCAACCTTGATCTTTCATTGGGTTCCTTGCTTGTTCCTTCTCCCCTCGGACGGATGTTTGCTACTCCTACCTTGCTTACTCACTTCAAAGAGTACCTCTAAAGTCAAAGCAGCGTAATACCTTCAAAGTATTGGGATCTACAATCATAAGCAATATAGTCCAAAGATATATTGACCACAGAAATGCATATATCATCAAACATAAAAGAATATGGAGGAAAACTCGAATAACTTTATTGATAGAAAGAGTAGAAGAGAGGATTACAACCCATTGATTTGACCCAACATCATCCTCTCATCATGAAAGCCCTTCTTCACCTCATGAAAAGCTTAGATCACCCAACACTATGATGTTCCACCAAGAAACCAACAACACTTCCTTACAAGATACAAAATTTCAGCCTCTGGATCTCTGGGATGAGGGATCCATATATAGATGATTACAGGGGGGCGAGTAAGCTTCTGGGATTTTGATTAGTGTCTTCTCTATGATAGTTCTTTGTTCCACTTGGAGATTCATGATCTCTTACTCATTCTTGGGCGAATTCAGAGAGGCAAGTGTCACACTAGAAGTTTCTGGAAGATTCCATGATCATCCACCTTGAAAACTGTCTCTGCCATTTGTCTACTCTCGCCCATCGCACCCTACAAAAGGGCTTTTCAGTATGCATTGCACTTTTTGCATGTGGCGGGGGAGATGCATTGCACCCTTTGCACTGAGCAGTCTGTATGGTCCATTTTTGACCAGTTCTGAGCAGTTTTCCATGGAGAACTTCTGGGAGATGATGTAATCAGCTAACTTTGTTCCTTTAGGGTATGAGACAATACTTTTAGGGACTCAGAAGCCCTCATTTTTTGGACATATATGATTGGGGTTGCAGTGCCCAAATATGTCTATAACAGTTTCCCCTTAAAGCATGAGGTAAAATATCATTTAATGTCGAGTGAAATGCTTTATCATGATGATACGAGGTTTTTCGAACTGGAAGGTGACCTGTAATAAGATACAATACAATACATTATCTTCATAATATTTTCATGATCTAGCTAAGGTGGGCATTCCCATGCTCAGCTTTATAAATTCATTTTCATGTAAGTAGGACAGACAACTGTCTATGTAGCAGACTGATGATTCTGATAGAGCCATCATCTTTTGATTTGGATGATCATCTGTGCAGCAATGATGTACATTTGATGCCCTTATTTTCCTGAATATATCGCAGCCCCGATGGATGAAACTAGATCCAGGGTCTTCAAACTCATTCAATCTTCATCTGAAGTACAAGTCGATCCATGTGAAAAGATGTTCTGGAGTTGAACATGAAAGATATCGCCTGATTACCAGCCAATGATGTAAGATGTTAACAGGCGCGAGAGGAATCATCGATAATGATGATGACCCTCAAGGTACTACAGTACAATTCACATGGCGTGAAAATGGGACTTGGCATCGAACACCACACAAAATATTTCAGTCGAAGGCCATTGATGTAAACCTGTCACCGGAAGTGAGAAACTTGTCATTTAGGCAAACAAGCTTCAAAGTACTAAAAGGGTTGTTCCTAGATCAACTCCTTAGATAATGAGCTGTCTTCGACAAGAAGTAACCTGTTGTAGGAAGGCCTTAATGAATCCCACATCTAAGACACGAAACAGAGCAAATGATTTTGTGGAGGTGAAAATGATTTGATGATATAGGGTTCAGGGTGGTGGTCATGAAAGAATGAAGGGTGAAGGTATTGCAACGGATGAGACACAAGCTGGGTTGGTGAATTCTCTGATCAACTTCTCTTGAACATATCAGTGACACTAAAATGGATTGGTAGAGTTAACCCCAAAGATGGATGGTACGACGGACCAATGGTAGTATGACTGGTGAACAGAATAACCCAACCCGACTCAATCATGGTGATGGAGTGAAAGTGTCATGTTCAAGAGCGACTCGCTACCAATAAAGTTTCTTCAAGTTTCCTTTCCAATTTTCCCCAGTCATTGTTGACTAGTACCTCTTTATTTTTATCAAGCTTGAGGAGGATAACATATGCTTGTTCTATAATTTACCCTTTGGGCAAACCCGTCGCTATGTTTTAATGAGCATAGCGATAGTGAAAGTCATTCTTGTCTCTATGGACAAGTTCGTCACTATTAGTTTTAACGAGTTTAACGACAAAGACAACTTGGTCCTTTTTCAATTTTAGAGATTCTGAAAAGGGATGGAAAGGAAACTCTAGTAATCATTTTTTGTCATATAATCCCTTAAGTACGAAAAAGTATAAAATAATATGAAAGGGATGAATTTTCGATAGTTTTAACGAGCCAAACAAGACAAGCGCTCGATCTTTTTGTGTAATAATCCCTCAGGTCCAAAAAGATTAAAATCTGAAGGAGGGATAGTAGTCCCAATAGCTTTAACGAGCTAGAGAGGCCAATTTCTTGGCAATATTTTCATATTTTACGAGTCAGATGAAACAAGCTTAAAGGAGACTCGTTTTTGAGGAACGAGTGATATTTTTCGGGTAACTGTTGATTCTAGGTAAGGTTTGGAATTTTCCAATCATGGTAGTGTCACAAGGATGGCTAACAGAATCACTTGTTGCAGCTATTCCTCAAAAGGGTAAACAATCAAATGGAGGCGTATGATCAGCTAAAACAAAGTGGAGGTGATGGTAAGAACACGACCAAGGCTCAAAAGCTAATGATAATGCGTTTGCAATGGTTATTCACCGGAGGTTGGTTCATTTTTTAATGAGCTTGAACTTTGCATAAAAACTGCTTGTGATAATAGTCATGGATGTTGAATCGTTGGACGATGATGGGAGATCACATAGTAACTCCACGAAAACCAGGGCTTTCTTTGATTTGGATTTTACAAGTTCTAGATCGAACTCTTGCAAAATTGCTATCCATTTGGAAATTTGCCCCCCAGTAACTATCGCGACAAGATATAGGTCATGGGGTTGCAATCTGACAAAATGGTAGTTTTTCGAAAGAGGACATAGTGTTGAAATCTTTGTATCACTTGAACAGCTGCGAGAGCCAGCTTTTCAACATAGGAATACTTGGTTTCTGTATCATTTAAGTTTCGACTTAAATAATAGATAGGATGTTCAATTCCATTGTCTTCTTAAACAAAAACCATTGCTATGGTCGTATTTGCTGCAGCCAGATACAGGTTAAAGTCTTTTTGATAATCAAGAGCATACATTAATGATGCCTTTATTAGGGATTCCTTTAAAGTATCAAAGGAAGCTTGTGCGACCTAATCCTAGATGAAGGGTACTTCTTTTTTCAATAGATGCATATAACCTTTAGCAAGTTTGGTGTAATTTGGAATGAACCTCCTCAGAAAGTTTGCTTTCCCTTGGAGTTTCTGAATCTGAAGCAAGTTTGAAGGTGGAGGCAAATCAATGATTGCCTAAACCTTACACAGATCGAGAAAAATCACATCCCTTGATACTACAAATCCAAGTAAATGACCAGAATCGACACAAAACACACATTTGTGTGGATTGAGTCGTATCTTGTAGTGTCAGAAACGTAGAAATATCACTCTCAAATGCTACGGATGATCAATCCGCTTTCGTGAATGGGCCGGAAGATCATTGAGATATGGTTGAACGATGTTTTTGATGTCATGGAAGGCATAATTCATTTCCCTTTGAAGGTTGCCCTTGCATTTTTTAAACCAAAAGGTAGCTTGCAGTAAGCGAATGTGCCCCACTGGCAAATAAATGCAGTCTTTGACTGGTCCCGTGGGCGGATATTTATTTGATTATACCCGAAAAATCCATCCATAAATGAAAATATTTCACATCCGGCACATTCATAAATTATCTGGTCAATGAAGGGTGTAGGATAGTTTTCTTTTGGACAAGATAGATTTACATCCCTATAATCAACGCACACTCTAATCGTTCCTTGCTTTTTCATCACAAGAACAATATTGGATACCCAATCGGTTAGAGGAACTGGGTAAATGAAACCAACATGGATAAGTTTTTCAACTTCTGCGTTGATGGCAGCGGCTTTTTTGGGGGGCACCTGCCGAAGCCGTTGTCATACTGGTTTAACATTTGGATACATCTTAATTTCGTGTTCAATGATACTCGAGTCAATGCCTGGAATTTCTTCATATGACCAAGAAAAGACATCTCTGAACTCACGAAGGAGAGCATAATATACTTCCATTTCTGAAGAAGAACAAGGTTTGCCAACATGAATATTCTCTATAACATCTAGCTTAGTCAATATATTTATGGCGATAGTTTCTTCAATATTGGACTGGTTTCGCTCGAAATCCACTGTATTTACAGTATTTGATAGGAAATCAAATACTAAAGGATGATCAAGGTTACTAGAACAATCTTATTTATAATCTAGAAGATGCCAACGATGGTGGTAATCTTCCCATGGTGCCCCATCAATCATCATTGACTGAACAATTCCTTCATCTGTAGAATGTACATGCGACCAAGGATCCGAAGAGGTACCATATTCCTTAGACCTATCTATCCAAAGCTTGATGAGCATTGATTTGGGTTCACCTTCCATGCCGAAAACATTGATTGCTACAATATTTCTATTGGGCTCAGAGGCAAAACCTGGCAATGATCCATGCTAACATCGTGATCAGATGTCTTCTTAATAGTAGACACAATATTGCAGGTTCCTACAGTGGCCACTTCCGCCAGATTATTTGGAGGCGGTAGGGAAAAAGTACCCCTCAATGTAGGGTCTTTTAGTAGGCCTACTCCTATATTTTGAAGTGGTTGAGGGCTTCCGTGGATCATCGGAATGTTTCCTATAACTTGTGAACTGTTGGGGAGAAACATTTGTTGGTCGACGATTGTAATTCCTCCTTGAAAAGGAAATGCAATATTTCTGAAGTATGTCGACACAATAGCAGCCATAGCATATATCCATGGCCTTCCCAGTAGGATGTTGTAATCGAGGTTTCCGTCGATAACTTCAACATCAATTTCTACTGTCTTTCCCCCTAGTTCGACTTGCAAGTTACTTAATATCCCATATGGGGTATACGTTCGTCCATCAAATGCTTTTAACGTTGTTGACGATCGCGACAAGGGTGGTGAACCTAATGTTTTCCAACAGCTCATCGACATAATACATGTAGATGCTCCCTCATCAATAATTGTTCGATGAACGGTTTTATTGAGGAATTTCACTTGAATAAGGAAAGCGATTTGAGCTGGTAACTGTGGGTCATATCCTTTATGGTTAAAGGTCACAAGATTGGAATCCGCTGGGTCAATCCCACTTATTGCTGATAATAGAGCTTGCTTCTGGGAGGGGAAATTTTGCAGTACTTCAAGTGTCGACATAGCGGACGACGATTGGGCTAGGTCCTCTACTATATTTCAATTCTGTGCCACTCTGGCATGAGGATTAAATGTCAATTTCTGTACTACTCCCTTTGGCAGCTTTATCGTTAGCTCAGGAATGATGGGTGGAACAACTTCGGTCGAAGTTGTTGTCGAACTACTAGGTTGATTAGTAGCCTTGTTTCTCGCTAGTTGTGGATTTGTGTACTACTCCCTTTGGTGGATTTATTGTTAGCTCAGGAATGATGGGTGGCACAACTTTTGTCAAAGTCGTTGTCGAACTACTAGGTTGATCAGTAGCCTTGTTATTCGACAGCTATGGATTCCCGTAATCTTTATTCCTTGTCGATATCAAAGCATCATTTTGTTGTTTTCAAATGGAAAACATGAGCACTTGGGATGGGGAAGCATTGTCACTAGCAACCAGATTGGTTCTGGGTTTGGAAACAGATCATTCAATACCACTGAGGTTTTTGAATTCTTTAAGAGTTTCCTAAGCTCAGCTTTATGTGGACAATCTTTCATCCAGTGATCGTCATCGCATATAAAGCATGGATGATTTGGTTTCCTTTCTCCATAAGGGTTTGCAGAAGATTTTTTAGGAGACGACTCCTCCTGTTTCATCTTTTTACATTTCTTTTTCTTCTTGCCCCCTGGTTGCTTCGGTTCTTTTCCCTTGTCATTTGATGCGGCATTTACCTCTGAGGTGAGAATTTCTTCATTTGCATTTTTGACTAGAAACCGTACGAGCTTTCTTCGATGTAGCCTTTACGGTTTTCGTGCTAGTCATACCAATCCAACCATCGTTGGCATGAGAGTCTTTATTTGATTTAGGAGGAGGAGGAACATAAAACTATGGTCTAGGAGTATCAGGGATTTTGTCATAGAGCATGCCAGACTGAGTATAGATCAAATCTAGATATTGCACACGAGCAATGACTTGCTCTTCAGTGACGACCCCTCCCTTTGCCACATCTTCTGTGATAGAAGGTAATAATCACTTAATAAACCATTCAGCTAGCAGTTGATCAGGAACATATGTTTTTACCATTCTACGACAATGTTGCCACTCATGAATATGATTAGATATGTGAGTGGTCATCGTCTGCTTGAAATTGGTAAGAAGCTCTATTCCTGTTTCATACCTTATTGGTAATTGAAAATTGGTTAAAAAGGTTGTGGCAAGGGTGCTGAAGTTATTGAATGAATCTCTAGGCAATTCAATGTATCATTTTGCTACCGTACTAGTTAATGTTCACTGAAAAAGGCAAAGCCTAATCGAATCATCATTTAGAGTGTTGGATGAACACCATAGATGAAAGGTCATCACATGATTCGATGGGTCTTCACTCAGATTTCCATTAAATTTAGAAATATCTTACGGAAGTTTATGGGGAATCACCGGCCACCAAGGGGCATAAGCAATTGGATCATTTTCTAGCTTATTTAGATCTGGTAACTCTAAAGTTGCCATGAAGGGAAACTGTTGATTCAGGTTCGGTGAAGCATACCCAAGATAAGATGGTATTGCCTGAGCAGTCGGTCTTTGCATACCGCATAATGCATCTGATGTTGATAACTTTGGTAAGGTTGATGGGCATAACTATTTTGATATGATTGTTGTTGATCATTTTGAATATACGGCTACCCATTGCTCGCAAAGACATGTTGCTCAGATCCTTGGTAAGCTGGTTGGAATTGCGGTTGTTGATATTGTACCAGCCATGGTTGTCAAGCCATTTTTTGTCACCCAATACTAGCTGTTTAACCAAGATGAGGGGTAATAGTACCTGTTTGAGCTTGGGTCTCTCCAGTTAGGGAGCCACTAATTGGTGATTGCAATTGTGTCATGGAGACAGGAGGTTGTTGTATTACGACATGAGAAACTTGAGGTTGGCATACAAGAGGCAACGCTTGTACTTGCGACACTGTCACAATGGCTGGTGTAGTGGGGATATTCGACATAGGTAGGCTTTGTTGCATTGAGTATACAACTCTTGGTTGTTGAGGCAGTATTGGCACCCAACCGCTGGATGTAATTCTAGCATGACCTGAATTCTGTTGCAAACTCCCATATGGTTGTTCTCCCAAAGGAAACAATGAAAGGGCATACTGCCCCCCATATGGTGGAAATCGAGTGTTCAAAGGGATGATTAGCCTTTGGGGACTGAACTGCCCGAATTGATATTGTTGGTGAAGGATCAATTTGTTGAGACTCAACATAAGAGATTCCGGATATTATTCTGGATGAACAAACGGGAACATACCATACTATCGAAACGATCCCTGGATGGACTCCATCTAGCAGTTGAGAGCTAGTTGGGACAGATGGTACACCAGCAAACATTGTTGCAGTAGCAGTAGGAGCTTCTGCTGTTGCTGTGTCAGATGACATAGTCCTATATGTTGATAGTTGTTCAGACATATCTAGTCTATCCAAAAGATTTCCTAGCGATTCTATAGGAACTTGCGATGAATGGAGACTAACTTCTGATGAAGAAGGATATAGGGTGATCCCGGTTCCAAGATGCAATGGAGTACTAGATGGAGGATCCTCCACAATATCTTCTATAGAAATCAATCCAAGTAGGAGAGGTACACCATCAGGTCCGTAAAATATTTCTGGTACTGAAGAAGGTATAGACTCTGCAGTGACAGTTGTTGGAGGGGTAACACCTTCTGAATCAGTTGTAGATGGAGTTGGTTCTGGAATAGAAGGGTTTACCATTACACTAGGATCAGTTCTACTATCCTCTTGTGGTTGCGGAACATCTTCTTTAAAGGCAGGGGTACTAGAGATGGTTGGAGTAATCAGAGTCCTTGAGGATGTTAGAACACAAGTCCAAAGCAAACCAGGCGACTTTGATCTGGCTAAACGAGTTCGCTTTGTCCAGAATAGTTTTGTTTTCGGAGTTAAAGATGGTTGAATCGTTAATCTCCGTGAATGATGGGGTCTCGATTGACTTTCTTCCATGATTATGGATTACTCAATCAACTCAAAATAAAGGGGAAAAAGTGATTCTGAATTAAATGAATTTTAGATGCTTTGACACAACTTGCTTTTTCAATTTTTAAAAGTTGAGAAAAAGCCAAAGATGACTCTAGTCGCCTTCGAATTTTAATGAGCCTGAAGTGACAAGTACTCAGATGGACCTTTTCCTTTAAGGAGTCTGAAAAGGAAAGAAAGAGACTACTATGGAAATCTAGAAAAAGGGATTACCAAACCAATCACAAAACTATAGAATACTTTTTATGGTATGGCAGTCAATCTTCCCGAATGCTATGTTCAGTGCATTGCAATCGATAGGGCAGCAGACACGGCTTCCTAAGGATAAAGGATATAGCCTATTGTGGTCTCCCAATATATACTCGACGGTACGTGGGAGCACAAGTCTGTATTGGCACTTGCTATCTCAAAGAGGAGAAATCACACAACCTACGATGAAAGCGATAGTTACCAGGCTTTATGACGCCGGAATACGTCTCTAGCCTAGACTTCTAAATGTTGTGTGTTAGGTTCCAAAGCATTTTTATGTTCATTGCATTTATTTTACAGTTGATCTTTCGTAAGAAGTTTGCCTTTCAGGTTCACCACGTGATGTAGATATACAATTCCAAAAATGCAATTTAAGATGATAAACAATTGTTTAATCTTCTTTTTGCAATGAAAATCCTAGCTACTAAAGAAAGAGAGATCAGATCCTTTCAACATAGAGCAGAGAGCACACACTAGATGCACTGTCCTAAATCAAAATCAACAAGAATTCTAAATGCAAATGCACATGCATGTATTTGTTTTCGCTTTCTTAATGTGCGAATGACAAAAAGAATGCTAAGTACAAATCTGAATCGTTTCAAGCAACAGTACTAACGATTTTCTCTTCAAAAGATGAAAGGAAGATAATGACGACACTTTGTGATTTTGAATTGAAAAATGCTTTCGACACTTGAAAAAATATTAGTTCAAATCAATTACAAGAGTAACAGTGTAATTGAACATCAAGAATAGTAGGATCCTTTTCTTTGACTGAAAACGACACTTGTGACACTTCCAAATCAAAAGATGACAATTTGATTACGCTACTTCTTTGTAAAGGAGAACCGTAAATGGCAAATAATACATAAAAACATTTACAATTCTTTGTACAATGGAGGCTGAATCATGAAAAGGAAGGGAGTTTCCACAGTGGTATACTGATCACGGACAACAAAACTCCTGAATAAAGCTGAAGAGAGTGAACAAAAACCAAAATCTATAGGAAGAAACAGTCTTATTTGATCATCGCACATGTAACATAGGGAAAAGAGCAATGCATCCCACCTACTACACACGAGAGGTGTGATGCATCTAGATTTCCAAGAGGAGAAGGTGCGATGGTCTAGGGACAAGACTTCAACTTGGTTCTTGGTCACAGTTTGCAGCTTAGTTCAGGGATTTAGGCCAAGTTAATGATAGTCAGTAAATTCAAATCACAGGGGTTGATCTAATGAGGCTACTTGAGCCACCACTAGGGCAATTAGGATTTTTGCAAATTAATTTTTCAATTTATAAACAAAACCCAAAGATAGACTGAAGCAACGTTGATCTACTTTTCACTTGCATAGAAAATGCAGTTTGAAGGCTAGATGGCTTAACTTCAGGATCCGTCTGTAAGTTTATAAAGCAAACAAATATAGACAAGCAAACAAGCTATTCGCTCCCCAGTGGAGTCACCATTTTGTTATCGGGAAATCTAGTGTCCATGCAGAGCTGCTAGTCCCACTAAGATAGGTAGCTATCTTAGAAACAAACAAACTAAAGTTACTTTCATTTTCCTTATGAGAAGTAGATAGGAGAGGAGCAAAGAATACCAACCTCAATCTTTTGCTTGGTTCTTCGCTTGTTCCTTCTCCCCTCTGACGGATCTTTGTCGCTCCTTCCTTAATCACTCTGCTTCAAATAGTACCTGTAAAGTCAGAGTAGCATAATACCGTCAAAATATAGAGATCTACAATCATAAACGATATAGGACCAGATATATATTGACCACACAAATGCATATATCATCAAACATACAAGAATTTGGAGGAAAACTTGAATAGCTTTACTGATATAAAGATTAAAAGAGAGGATTACAACCCATTGATCTAACTCAGCGTCATCCTCCCAGCATGAAAGCCCTTCTTCACCTCATGAAAAGCTTAGATCACCCAACACTATGATGTTCCACCAAGAAACCAACATTACTTCCTTACAAGATACAAAATTCTAGCCTCTGGATCTCTGGGATGAGGGATCCATATATAGATGATTGCAGGGGGGTGACTCAACTTTTAGGATTTTGATTAGTGTCTTCTCTCTGATAATTCTTTGTTCCACTTGGAGATTCATGATCTCTTACTCATTCCTGGGCGAATTCAGAGAGGCAAGGTCATAGGAGAAGTTTCTGGAAGATTCCATGATCATCCACCTTGCAAATTGTCTCTACCATTTGTCTACTCTCGCCCATCGCACCCTACAGAAGGGCTTTTCAGTATGCATCACACCTTTTGCATGTGGCAGGTGAGATGCATTGCACCCTTTGTACTGAGTAGTCTGTATGGTCCATTTTTGACCAGTTCTGAGCAGTTTTCCATGGAGAACTTCTAGGAGATGATGTCATCAGCTGACCCTATTCCTTTAGGGTATGAGACAACACTTTTAAGGACTCATAAGCCCTCAGTTTATGGACATATATGATTGGGGTTGTAGTGCCCAAATATATCTATAACAGTTGCCCCCTAAAACATGAAGTCGAAAATATTTTGATGTCGGGTGAAATGCTATATCATGAGGATCTAAGGTTTTTCGAATTGGAAGGTGACCTATAGTAAGATACAATACAATACATTATCTTCATAATATTTTCATGATCTAGCTGAGGTGGGCATTCCCTTGCTTAGCTTTATAAATTCATTTTCATGTACATAGGACAGATAACCATCTGTGTAACACATTGATGATTCTGATAGAGCTATCATCCTTTGATTTGGATGATCATCTATGCAGCAATGATGTACATTTGATGCCTTTATTTTCTTGAATATATCGTAGCCCGGATGGATGAAGCTAGATTTGGGGTCTTCAAACTCGTTCAATCATCGTCTGAAGTACAAATCGATCCATGTGAAAAGATGTCCTGGAGTCGAACATGGAAAGACATCACTTGATTACCAGGCAATGATGTAAGCTATTAATAGGCGCGATAGGAATCACCGATAATGATGATGACCCTCAAGGTACTATAGTACAATTCGCATGGTGTGAAAATGGGACTTGGCACCGAACACCACACAAAATCGTTCAGTCGAAGGCCATTGATGTAAACCTGTCGCCGCAAGTGAGAAACTTGCCATCGAGGCATGCAAGCTTCAAAGTACTGAAAGGGTTGTTCCTAGGTTGACTCCTTGGATAATGAGCTGTCGTCGACAAGAAGTAAATAATCGTAAGAGGGCCTTAATGAATCCCACATCTATGACACAGAACGGAGCAAATGATTTTGTGGAGGTGAACATGATCTGATGATACAGGGTTCAGGGTGGCGGTCATAAAAGAATGAAGGGTGAAAGTATTGTAGCGGATGAGACACAAGCTAGGTTGGTGAATTCTTTGATCGACTTCTCTTGAACATATCGGCGACACTGAAATGGATTGGTAGCATTAACCCCAAAGATGGATGGTACGATGGACCAATGGTAGTATGACCGGTGAACAGAATAACCCAACCCGACTCAATCATGGTGATGGAGTGAAAGTGTCATGTTCAAGAGCGACTCACTACCAATAAAGTTTCCTCAAGTTTTCTTCCAAATTTTTCCCCAGTCATTGCTGACTAGTACCTCTTTATTTTTATCAAGCTTGAGGAGCATAACATATGCTTGTTCTATAATTTTCCCTTCGGGCAAACCCGTCGCTATGTTTTAACGAGCCTAGAAACAGTGAAACTCGTTCTTGTCTCTATGGACAAGTTTGTCGCTATTGGTTTTAACGAGTTTAACGACAAAGACAAATCGGTCTTTTTTCAATTTTAGAGAGTCTGAAAAAGGGATGGAAAGGAAACTCTAGTAATCCTTTTTCATCATATAATCCCTTAAGTTCAAAAAAGTATAAAATAATACGAAAGGGATGAATTTTCGATAGTTTTAACAAGACAAGCGCTCGATATTTTTGTGTAATAATCCCTCAGGTCCAAAAACATTAAAATATAGAGGAGGGATAGCACTCTCGATAGCTTTATCGAGCTGGAGAGGCCAATTTCTCGACAATATTTTCATATTTTACGAGTCAGATGAAAAGAGCTTAAAGGAGACTTGTTTTTTAGGAACGAGTGATATTTTCGGGTAGCTGTTGATTCCAAGTAAGGTTTGGAATTTTCCAATCACAACGGTGTCACAAGGATGGCTAATAGAATCACTCATCGCAGCTGTTCTTCAAAAGGGTAAAAAATCAAATGGAGGCATATAATCGGCTAAAATAGAGTGGAGGTGATGGTAAGAACACGACCAAGGCTCAAAAGCTGATGATAATGCATTCGCAATGGTTATTTATCGGAGGTTGGTTCATTTTTTAATGAGCTTGAACTCTGGGGGAACATTTTCTCATTTCTTAGGTTTAATTTTTAACAAGCTTGAACTTCGGATAAAAACTGCTCATGATAACAGTCATGGATGTTGAATCGTTGGACAACGATGGGAGATCACATAGTAACTCTATGAAAACCAAGGCTTTCTTTGATTTGGATTTTACAAATTCCAGATCGAACTCTTGCAAAATTACTATCCATTTGGAAATTCCCCCCCCCCCCAGTAACTGTTGCAACAAGATATAAGTCATGGGGTTGCAATCTGACAAAATGGTAGTTTTTCGAAAGAGGATATAGTGTCGAAATCTCTGTATCGCTTGAATAGCTACGAGAGCCAGCTTTTCAACATAGGAGTACTTGGTTTTTGTATCATTTAAGTTTCGATTTGAATAATAGATAGGATGTTCAATTCCATTGTCTTCTTGAACTAAAACCATTGCTATGGTCGTATCTGCTGCAGCTAGATACAGGTTAAAGTCCTTTTGATAATCAGGAGCATACATTGATGATGCCTTTATTAGGGATTCCTTTAGAGCATCAAAGGAAGCTTGCGTGACCTACTCCCAGATGAAGGGTACTTCTTTTTTCAACAAACGCGTATAACCTTTAGCAAGTTCGGCGTAATTTGGAATGAACCTACTCAGAAAGTTTTGTTTCCCTTGGAGTTTCTGAATCTGAAGCAAGTTTTAAGGTGGAGGCAAATCAATGATTGCCTGAACCTTACATGGGTCGAGACGAATCTCATCCTTTGAGATTACAAAGCCAAGTAAACAACCAGAACCGACACAAAACACACATTTGTGTGGATTGAGTTGTATATTGTATTGTTGGCAACGTAGAAATATCGCTCTCAAATGTTGCAGATGATTGGTCCGCTTTCACGAATGGGCCAGAAGATCATCAAGATATGGTCGAATGATGTTTTTGATGTCATGGAAGGCATAATTCATTGCCCTCTGAAAGGTTTCCCCTGCGTTCTTTAAACCAAAAGGTAGGTTGCAGTAAGCGAATGTGCCCCACAGACAAATAAATGCAGTCTTTGGCTGGTCCTGTGGGCGGATATTTATTTGATTATACCCGAAAAATTCATCCATAAATGAAGAGATTTCACATCTGGCACATTCATCAATTATCTAGTCAATGAAGGGTGTAGGATAGTTGTCTTTTGGACAAGCTTGATTTACATCCCTATAATCAACTCACACTCTAATCGTTCCTTGCTTTTTCATCACAAGAACAATATTGGATACCCAATCAGTTAGAGGAACCGGGTAAATGAAACCAGCATGGAGAATTTTTTCAACTTCTGCCTTGATGGTAGCAGCTTTCTTTGGGTGCACCTACCGAAGCTATTGTCGTACTAGTTTGACATCTAGATACATCTTAATTTCATCTTCAACAATACTCGACTCAATGCCTGGCATTTCTTCATATGACCAATCAAAGACATCTCTGAACTCGCGAAAGAGAGCGTAATATACTTTCAATTCTGAAGAAGAACAATATTTTCCAACATGAATATTCTCTACAACATCTAGCTTAGTCGAGATATTTATGGCGAAAGTTTCTTCAATATTAGACAACTTTCGCTCGAAATCCACCATATTTACAGTATTCGATCAGAAATCAAATATTAAAGGATGATCAAGGTCATTGGAACAATCTTCTTTATAATCTGGAAGATGGGAATGATGGTGGTAATCTTCCCATGGTGCCCCATTAATCATCATTGATTGAACAATTCCTTCGTCTGTAGAATGTACATGCAACCAAGGATCCAAAGAGGTACCATATTCCTTAGACCTATCTATCCAAACGCTTGATGAGCATTGATTTGGGTTCACCTTCCATGCCGAAAACATTGATTGCTACAATATTTCTATTGAGCTCAGAGGTAAAACCTGGTGATGATCCATGCTAACATCGTGATCATATATCTTCTTAATAGAAGACACCATATTGCAGGTTCCTATAGTGGCCACTTCCGCCAGATTGTTTGGAGGCGGTAGGGAAAAAGTACCCATCAATGTAGGGTCTTTTAGTAGGCCTACTCCGATATTTTGAAGCGATTGAGGGCTTCCATGGATCATTGGAATTCTTCCCGTAACTTGTGAACCGTTGGGGAGAAATGTTTGTTGGTCGAAAATTGTAATTCCTCCTTGAAAAAGAAATTCAATCTTTCTGAAGTATGTCAACACAACAGCAGCCATAGCATATATCCATGGCCTTCCCAGTAGGATTTTGTAATCGAGGTTTTCGTCGATAACTTCAACATCAATTTCTACTATCTTGCCCCCCAATTCGACTTGTAAGTTGCTTAATATCCTGTATGGGGTATACGTTCATCAATCAAATGCTTTTAATGTTGTTAACGATTATGACAAGGGTGGTGAACCTAATGTTTTCTAGCAATTCATCGACATAATACATGTAGATGCTCCCTCATCAATAATTGTTCGATGAACGGTTTTTTTGACGGCTTTCACTTGAATAAGGAAAGTGAGTTGAGCTGGTAACTACAGGTCATATCCTTTATGGTTAAAGATCACAAGATTGGAATCCGCTGGGTCAATCCCACCTATTGCTGATAATAGAGCCTGCTTCTGGGAGGGGAAATTTTGCAGTACTTCAAGTTTCGACATAATGGACGGCGATTGGGTCAGGTCCTCTACTATTTTGTAATTTTGTGCTGCTTCGGTATGAGGATTAAATGTAGATTTGTGTACTACTCCCTTTGGTGGATTTATTGTTAGCTCAGGAATGATGGGTGGCACAACTTTTGTCAAAGTCGTTGTCGAACTACTAGGTTGATCAGTAGCCTTGTTATTCGACAGCTATGGATTCCCGTAATCTTTATTCCTTGTCGATATCAAAGCATCATTTTGTTGTTTCGAAATGGACAACATGAGCACTTGGGATGGGGAAGCCTTGTCACTAGCAACCAGATTGGTTCCTAGGTTTGGAAATGGATTAGTCAATACCGCTGAGGTTTTTGAATTCTTTAAGAGTTTCCTAAGCTCAGATTTATGTGGACAATCTTTCTTCCAATGATCCTCATTGCATATAAAGCATGGATGATTTGATTTCCTTTCTCCAGAAGGGTTTGCAGAAGAGTTTTCAAGAGACAACTCCTCCTATTTCTTCTTTTTCCCTTTCTTTTTCTTCTTGCCCCCTTGTTACTTCAGTTCTTTGCCCTTGTTAGTTGACGCGGCATTTACCTCCGAGGGGATAAGTTCTTCATTTGCATTTTGACTAGAAACCGTACGAGCTTTCTTCGATGTAGCCTTTACAGTTTTCATGCTAGTCGTGCCTATTACACCATCACCCGCATGAGAGTCTTTGTTTGATTTAGGAGGAGGAGGAATGAAAAACTCTGGTCTAGGAGCATCAGGGATTTTTGTCATAGAGCGTGCCCGACTGAGTATAGATCAAGTCTAGATATTGTGCACGAGCAATGACTTTCTCTTCAGTGACGACCCCTCCCTTTGCCACATCTTCTGTGATAGAAGGTAATAATGACTTAATAAACCATTCAGCTAGCAGCTGATCAGGAACACATGTTTCTACCATTCTACGATGACGTCGCCACTCATGAATATGATCAGATATGTGAGTGGTCGTCATCTGTTTGAAATTGGTAAGAAACTCTGTTCCTATTTCATACCTTATTTGTAATTGAAAATGGGTTAAAAAGGTTGTGGCAAGGGTGCTGAAGTTATTGAATGAAGCTCTCGGCAATTCAATGTACCATTTTGTTGTTGTACCAGTTAACGTTCGCTAAAAAAGGTGAAGCCTAATCGAATCATCATTTAGAGTGTTGGATGAACACCATAGATGAAAGGTCATCACATGATTCGACGGATCTTCACCTGGATTTCCATTATATTTAGGAATATTTGACGGAAGTTTATGAGGAATCACCAACCACCAAGGGGCATAAGAAATTGGATCATTTGTTAGCTGATTTAGATCCGGTAACTCTAAAGTTGCCACGAAGGGAAACTATTGATTCAGGTTTGACGAAGCATACCCAGGATAAGATGGTATTACCTGAGCAGTGGGTCTTTGCATACCAGCATAATGCATCTGATGCTAACCCCACTCCCTTAATAAAATGGGTTTCCAATCTGGTTCCTATCGATACGAAACAAGGAACCGTCAATGTATGTGTCGACTATCAGGACTTGAACGTCGCATGTCTGAAGGATAATTATCCAACACTGTTCATTGACCAAATCATCGATGACTGCACCGGTTGTGAATCAATCTCATTTATGGATGGTTTCTCAAGTTACAACTAGATTTCCATAAAACCAATAGACCAGCACAAAATCGCCTTCATTTTCCCATGGGGAATCTTTTCCTATCGAAAACTCCCATTTGGTTTAAGGAATGTTGGAGAAAAATTTCAAAGGGCCATGGACTATACATTTCACGATATTATACATATCATTCAAGCTTACATGGATGACCTTCCAGCCCATTCTAAGAAGCGAGTGCAGCACCTAGATCATTTATGAGCTATATTTCTTAGGTGTCAGTTCTCTAACATACGTCTGAATCTGCATATATGTGTTTTCTTTGTTAAGTCTGGATGCTTACTTGGATTCATTGTCTCTAATTATAGGATTAGGGTTGATCACGATAAGATAAAGGCAATTACTCAATTTCCCGAACCATAATCCATTTTGCAGCTCCAACGTTTGCAATGGAAAGAAAACTTCTTACGACAGTTCATTGTAAATTTATGTTGAGTTGACGAAAGGATTTCAGCACCTAATTAAGAAGGGAGTGTCATACCTATGGGATGATCAATCTCAATGATCATATGATGCCTTGAAAAAGGCACTTATATCAGCCCCACTCCTTAGTGCTCCTAACTATGGGTATGACTTTCTTCTATACCTGGTAGCCTCACCATCCCCTCTAGGAATGGTCTTGGTTCAAATTCACGATGACCTAAGTGAGCATGTGATATACTATCTTTCGAAAGGCCTAGCTAGGCCCGAACTCAGATATTCACATGTGAAAAAGTTGTCCTTGGTAGTTGTCTTGGGTGCCAACCGCCTCTGACATTGCATACTATTGCAACAGACAATTGTCATCGCCTTGGAGAATCCCATGAGACACATTTTGTCTCGTCAATTCATTAGAGGGAAATATTCCAAATGGATAGTGATCCTCCAAAAATTTGATTTGGTTTTCACTGCTGCTAAGGCAAAATATTCCTTAGTCTTCGCCGAAATTTTGTCAGATCTTGCCATCATCGATCCTAATCAAATAGCCCACAATCCTCTTCTAGATGAACTTGTCTATCATATCGACTATACTGACCCTTGGTATGGTGACATTATTTTCTACCTCCAAGCACAACGTTTCCACCTTGAACTATCATTCAGTGACCATCGTCACATTTGCCACCAAGTGCGCCACTATTTAGTGCTTAAGGATACGTTATATCACCATGGTGCTTATACAGTTCTTCAACGTTGCCTCACTCATGAAGATGTGGAACAAGTTTTAAATGATTTCCATGTTGGGGCATGTGGTGGTCATCTTTCTGGCATATCTACTGCTCATAAAAATTTTCGCGCAAGCTACGACTGGCCAACCTTGTTCAAAGATTGTATCAAGGCTATCCGACAGTGCCACCCTTGTCAAGTGTTTACAAAGAAAATGTGCGCTCCTCTGGCCCTATTGCACCTGGTTATTTTTTTTGTCCCCATTGCCAAATGGGGGATAGACCTCGTAACTTCCAACTGTAGAAATTTCACCTGTAGAACAAACCGATATATGTAATGTCCTAAAGCATAATACTTGTTCTACTTCTACAAAACATTAAGCAGAAGCATAATCAAATTCATGAGAAACATCAAGTATAAACATGCATAACTGATCAAGAGAAATAATCACACATAACACAAGATATATCCAGGGGAAAGCACCAGCATAAAACCCCAACCTTGTATTATCAATCGAGTGGAAATCCCCTTCACAATACAAAAAGAATTAGCTCTCAAGCTATTCAGTTCTCAATGAACTATGAAGACATGAAGATATGTCTCATGAACCAACCAAGCCCTATTTATATAGGCTTTCTCTATGGTCCTTACGTAGTTTTCTTAGGAAATAATAGCAAAAGCATATGATATTAATTCCAAACATACCAAATTAACCAATGGTCCAACTACGCAATCCTTGAGAAGACTAGTTCCTCAACCATGCAAAAACTACTTACTAGAAATAGTTAAGCATCTGATAGTACATTGTCCCACATATGATCTCAACTGGGTCTCTGATAGAACTGACATGCAACAGTTATCCATGAGTGAATCCTCAGTTATCTAAAGTAATAGTTGTGACATGCATGCAAACATTAACAAACTATATTTTATTATTTTAACAACTTGTTAAAATAATCTAACTAGACTTGACTAGTTAGAACTAAGTCAACTGATTCTCTCATTACAAAACTCATGCTTATTCCCTCAATCAGTGGAGGAAACTCATGTGCATGCTCACAAAGACTTCAAATTTGAATTTCCTTAATTAATTAACTCAACTGAATTAATTAATTAATATTTCCAACTGTTGTTAAGACCAAAATTAATTTTACTTCGTATAGATAGACTAGGGACTGCTATAAATAGGAAGGGACCTAGAAATGCTATTTTTAGAACTTTCTATTTTTAGCAGTTTCACCTCTCACCTAATGTGGCCAATGACCTCATTGGCCAAACTACTATTTTTAGACATGCTATTTGGCCTATTTTTAGCAAATTCTAAATTTAACATTTCTTGTTGCACATTTCTCAACACCAACCCCACTTCCTTTGCCAAATACAACTATATTATCGTAGTTGTGGATTATTTTACGAAATGGGTTGAAGCCCTTCCTACCTTCCAGGATGATGGAGGAATTGCGGTGCTATTCCTGTTTAATCAGGTCATCTATCACTTCGGTGTGCCCACGCGATCATTACAGACCATGGGTATCATTTTCAAAATCACATGATGTCTGACTTAACATCGTTGCTCGGTTTTCATCAGGATCAATCATCCTCCTACTACCCCCAAGATAATGGTCAAGTAGAGGCCATCAATGGTGTCTTAAAGACCATGATCCGCAATTTAGTAGGAATCATAAAACCCACTGGCACTAAATTTTATATCCTATGTTGTGGGCATACTGAACTTCAGTAAAAACTACTATAGGCTTTGCACCTTTTCAGCTAACTTATGGCATGGAAGTTGTTTTACGAATTAAGTCTCAGAATCCTTCCCTAAAAATCGTCATTGAACTCCTACCTGGCACCACTGTGAAAGAAGAGTGCTTGCTATACCTAAATCAACTGGATGAAACTTGTCGAGATGCAAAATTGGCACTCGAAGCCCACAAGCATCAAGTCAAAGCCCAATACGACAAAAAGGTCAAGCCTCATTCTTACCAAGAGGGGGATCTTATTTTACTCTACAATAAAAAACATGACCTCTTGGGGGAAAGAACACTTCAACCCTTATGCAGCAGTCCATATGTCATCACAAAAGCCCTCTCAAAAGGGGCATATGAACTTCAAGACTGGGAATGAGTCCCACTCGCTAAGCCTCGAAATGGGCTCTATCTGAAAAAGTATTGTGCCTAGTACTGTACTAGGCACGTGCTTTGTAATTTTATGTATTTATAAGTTTTGCTTCTTTTTTACGTAACTAGATTTTTTGGTATTTCTTGAAGTATTTGTCTCATACATATTTCTCATTATGTAGATGTCTTCATTACCCTTAGAATATGTAGGATACATGGATGGTGCCAGTCGTCACACACGGCACATTGCATCAGCTGCTTAGGTCATTTTCACACCTGGAACCATTTTGTTCTGAGGGAGTCTTTCTTGGTACTGCCACCAACAATATTGTTGAGTAGATGTCTATAATTTCACTTCTCACTGAAGCATTATTGAGGCACATCTCCAATCTGGTGGTCAGGTTAGACTCTCAACTTGTTGTTATGCATCTGACAAATCATTACCAGGTTTGTAATCCAATCTTGTTGCGTCATTATTTAAGGGTGCGACTCTTGGAACGTCAATTTGAGTTTATCACATATGAACACATTCCTAGATAATTTAATACAATTGTTGATTCATTGGCAAACTATGTGTTAGATTGGCATCTATCCCATTCATTATAGGTACATGTATGAAAGTAAAAATTTACATAGTTAAAAATTTACAAAAACACTTAAAAAACATTTACATCATAAAATACCAAAAA
>APFE031139328.1:0-30745 GCA_000404065.3 Pinus taeda | reverse complement strand
TCCAATCCTGGTCTTCCTTGGTAGCACAAACCATAATCACTAGTGCCACGCAAATACCTGAAAACCCGCTTCACTGTTGTGCAGTGCTCTTTCCCTGGTTTTGACATAAACTTACTCAATACTCCCACTGCATGCGAAATGTTAGGTATAAAACAGACCATTGCATACATCATACTACTGATTGCACTTGCATATGGAACATGAGACATGTCCTCTTCCTCTTCTTGTGTCCTGGGACACTGTTCAGCAAATAACTTTACAACTACAAGAATAGGAACATTCACCAGTTTACTATCTTGCATATTAAACCTCTGCAGTATTGTCTCGACATACTTCCTCTGGTTTAACTAGAGCTTCCTCTTTGCCCGATCTCTTTTAATTTCAATGCCCAAAATATAGTTTGCAGCACCAAGATATTTCATGTCGAATTTGGAGGACAATTGGGTCTTCAAATCCTGGATAATTTCTTTGTCATTTCCAACCAGCAACGTATCATCCACATACAAGACCAGATAAATGACACAATCACCAATTAATTTAAAATACACACAGTGATCTGCTTTGCTTCTGGTGAAGCCAAGTCCCTGTATAAATGTATCAAATTTCTCATACCACATCCTTGGTGACTGTTTTCACCCATACAAAGACTTCTTTAACTTGCATACCAATTCTTTCTTACCGTTCACCGCAAAGCCTTCAGGTTGCTTCATGTTGATCTCCTCTTCCAGATCCCCATGAACAAATGTTTTCTTCACATCCATCTGTTCTACCTCAAAATCAAAAGTAGCAGCAACAGATAAAAGTAATCTAATAGAAGATACCTTGGAAACAAGAGAAAAAATATCACCGAAATCAATTCCCAACACCTACGAATAACCTTTTGCTACCAACCGAACTTTATATTTCTCCACCTTTCCTTCTGCAATTGTCTTCTTCTTGAACACCCATTTGTTGCCAATGGGTTTCCTTCTAGCTGGCAACTCCACTAGATCCCATGCCTCATTTTTGTGCAAAGACGCCATTTCATCAACCATGGCCTCTTTCCATAGTTTTCTATCCTCTGAATCTACTGCTTCCTTCATAGTTCTGGGATCATCGTTAGTAATAGATAAATCAAAATTTAAACAGAAAGCAGATGGACTATACCTTTCTTGCTGCCTTCTTTCTCAAACTAATCTTCTCACACCCAGAGTTTGTGGCTCTTTATCTCCTGATTCCTCCTCTTCTGTAGAGTTTGATTCTTCCTCCTTTAGATCAAACTCTATCTTCTCAGGTTCCTTTGGATTGACTTCATGTTTAATAACATCTTTTACCTCTCTAAATGCCACATCTCGGTTGTACACAACCTTCCTTGTTACTGGGTTCCAAAGATTATAACCCTTTAAACCATCCTTATACCTAATAAAGATGCACTTTTCAAATTTACTATCCAACTTGGTTTGTTTCTCCTTTGGAACATGTACATATGCATCACATCCAAATACCCTTAGATGTGAAAGAGAAGGCTTCTTACCAGTCCATACCTCTTGTGGAGTCTTATCCTCTAACGCTGATGAAGGTGATTTGTTGACCAGGTAACATGTTGTCTCCACTGCCTCTGCCCAGAATTCCTGTCCTAACCCGACACCACTGAGCATGCTTCTTGCACTTTCCATCAACGTCTTGTTCATTATTTCTGCAACTCCATTTTGCTGAGGTGTATATCGAGTAGTCTTCTGCCATGCTATACCACACTTATTACAGAATTCTTCAAATTCCTTACTGCAAAACTCTCCACTGTTATCTGTGCTCATCACCATTATCTTTTTCTCTCTCTGGTTTTCCATCAGAGCCTTAAATTCTTTAAACCTATCAAAGACTTCAGATTTATTCTTAAGGAAATATATCCATGTATTCCTTGAGAAGTCATATATAAATGATACATAGTACACAGACTTACCCAATGATGGAACCTTCATAGGTCCAAACACATCACTGTGCACAAGCTCTAATATTAGTTTTGCCCTCTTACCACTAGAGGGGAAACTCACCAGATTTTGCTTCCCATATACACAATTTTCACAGAAATCAAAATCCAGAGAGCTATTACTCATACCTTTTATCATACATTTACAATGAAGTATTCGAAGGACCTTCTCTCCAATATGTCCAAGCCTTTGATGTCACAACATGGTCTTCTCTCCAAAGACCATTATATTTTCTACTCCACTTTCAGGAACCATAGAACTGTTGCACCCATCAACAACAATGCTACCTTATAGCTTCTAAAGAGTTCCAATCTGAACACCCCACATCAATATGAGTGCTCCCCGAACCATCTTGCAGGTATCCTTCTCAAACACTATTTTTACACCTGCATCATCCAGCTTACTTACATAAATAAGATTTTTGGCCAATGCAGGAATATATAGAACACCTGGAAGTGTTCTAACCCTTCCACCTTGCAACTTAAACTTTACTCTTCTGCGACCAACGATTCTAGCCTTCCTATCATCCCCTAAGAAGACATCACAACCATCGTATTTCTCATACTAGCAGAACCACTTTCTATGGGGAGTGAAGTGAAAGGATGCACCTAAGTCAATCAACCATGCCTCATGATCTACATGTGTACTTGAAGAAGCCAAGTACACATCCCCACCTTCATCTGAGGTGTTTTTTGCTTCTACAAAAGGAGCATCATCAGATCCCTTTCCTTTGTCAGGAGCTTTAGATTTACAGTCCCTTTTGTGAGTTCCCTTCCTTTCCGCATTTCTAGTACACCACCTTTATAGGTTTTCCTGGAGATTTAGATCTCCCAATCGATGACTTATTTTTGTTTCTGTTCTGGGACCGTCCTTGTATAGACAAGGCATCACCACTTTGGCTCTCCATATTTTTCTGTCTCATCTCATCCGTCAGCAAGGATGAGACTATTTCATCAAATTGCAAGGTAGTTGCATTGCTACCTATTGCAATAACTAGACTATCCCAAGAATCTGGTAGAGAACACAGCAAACTAATGCACTTATCTTCATTTGAACTTTTTATATCAACAGATGATAACTAACTTACCACAGTATTAAAAGCATTTAGATGCTCTGTCACTGAGTCTCCATCTTTCATCCTCATGTTATACAGCTTTTTCCGTAGGAAAATTTTATTCACCAGAGACTTAGATTGGTACAAAGTTCCTAACTTATCCCACAAAGCCTTCGCCATAGATTCCCCTCATACATTAGGCAATACTAAATTTGAGACACATAATCATATTGTGCTCTTTGCCTTCCGATCCAACTTCTTCCATTCTTCATCGAACACTCTCATTGGTTTAGTACCTGGATCTACCATGATCCGCTGATATGTATCCACCAACAGATCCTCCATCTTGAGTTTCCACAACTCAAAACCCTAACTATTAAATTTCTCGATCTCTATCTTTCCATGCTCGCCATCTTCTTTCAGCACCACAATCGATCTCGTAGATCTCCCACTGAAAAGGGTCTACCATAGGACTCAGTGAAACCCCTTAGCAACAAAGATGTCCCCTTGAAGCCAAAACAACTCTGATACCAAATGTAGGTTTTAACCCCATACATAATTATCTGCATATGAATTCTAAAACACATAAAATAAACAATGTGAGAGCATAACACATATACACAAAGATTTTCCCTTGGATCCCAAAATCAAGACTACCAGCTTGATTTTCATTATGTTATTTTCAATGTTACAATACATATTTATACATGTCCAAGCATCCAATACCATGGACCGAAAACCATCGCATCCAAAACCAAGTGCGAAAATCATGCACAAAACCATAGGTAGGTTCGCCCAACCTAATATAGAGTCCCAAAAAACATTTCCAAGGGTGCTACCCAGACCTCGTAGAGGGGGGCTACCCGGCCCCCTGTGACCCCCCCGCTGCGCAATCAGCACAACAAAGAGGGGGCTCCGCCCTCCCTCTAACCCCCCGATTAACTACGTAGGCTAGTCGTGGAAAGAATATAACGCAACCCAACAAAACTTGGGTGTTTTAAGTACAAAATGGCTACTAAGCCTAGCTATAAACACCCACTGGCTATACCATGTGTCTACTAATAGAGCCTATTACTCATGAAAAGATAACACTGCTCTAGCTATCCTCTAAAGATGAACCAGAAACCGCTCACGCACACCAACTATGTGTTGTTGTGTATGAGTAGAGATCTCCCTCATAGGAAGGTGGGGACAACACATGTTCAAGCCCTCGAAGTTCCTCAGAACCTCGCAAAGACTCTCAGCATCACTCCCACCTTTAGGTAGTTTACCTCCTCACTTCACTTAGCGAGGCTCGCCTGCAGGTCGCACCGGTGCCATTTCTGTGTCAAGCAAAAATCTTCATGTCATTACTTGTTCACCCATAAAATTAACAAAAACACAACATAAACATTAAAAAGCTTAAAAATACTTTAAGTACTCTCAAAATCCTTCTTACATGAGGCCCCCAGTTTGTACTAGGCAGCAAAATCAAGTCAGGCTCACTTGTGAATTCCATGCCCTCGTAGTCATAGTCATTGATCATCACAATCTGGCCACTGAGCCATTCGAAGAAATCTTCTTCGAAAAAATGTTGGATGCATCCTTCTCCTATGCGAGGATCAAGTGATGCCCATTGCCTCTATCTAGGCTCCCTGAGATTGAGTGGACCTAAGCTCATCCACGGGTTCATAACTGGCACCCTCTCAAGTATGAAGGAGATAATGGGAGTGTCATACCCAAAACTTTGTTGGGTCTGGGTCTTACATGCGGTCGGCTCTGCCTCCAACTAACGAAGCACTACCTCACACCAGCTGAATATCTATGGTTGGACACAGTCAACTGCAAGAAATAGTTGGTCCTTTATCGCAACATGGGGACTTTTCGACCCCTCCAAGTGCACAATCATACATAAAATGGCCCTCATATATATGGATCTAATCCTCTCTATAGGGGATCTCTTGCTGACGAGTCCGCTCTTAGGGATACAATAAGCTCAGACCAGCTCTAAGGTGGATCGGGGGTCAAGCCTACCACTGGTCAAGTTTTCCCGTGCTCCTCTGGATGACAAACCTGTCAAGAAATATATATCATCTTAGTCAATGGCCAACTCATGGTCCCCAATCTCGAACACTTGTTCATGTTTATTCCAATGCTGAATAATCTAGCTCAAAAGATCCTCCTAACCTTTCATCAAGTACAATTGTGCATACTTCGTCAACCCACAGTGGCACAATGCAAGTATGTAAGTTGGATCATTTCACTTCAGCAATTCTTCTCAGTCATGGCCCCATTCTCTCCATAAACTTGTCATAATGGCCCAAAACTTGCACAAGTCAACCCAAAATTAGTCCAAATGGGGCAAAAAAGCTTAGAAATTAAGGGGAAAAGAAACCCAGATCCATCATGTAGGCATCACTTAAGACTTGTTATAGGTTGTGTCGGTTCGCGTGCTCAGGTAGAACTATGACAAAACCTATTCCATTTATATAACCGAGCTGGCAGCATGGAGAAGTGAAACTTTCCGTAAGAGGTGAAATCAGCCAGACCTAGAACTACAACCTATTACTATACCGCTCTCTGCTAAGATCTAGATATATACTCATGCATATAATGGTATGGAGCATGATGGATCACTGCCTAGGGTTTTGAGGTACGCCCTCATGCACTAATGCCCCCAATGAAAAACAGGGAGGGTTAACTCTCTCCCCTAGGTCATAAAGGGTGTTTAACGCTCCATACAGGCATGGAAGGGGGAATTAAGCACAATAAATGATCTAAGGCTCCCCAAATCTCTAAAAGTCTGCCCCAAAAGCAACTAAAAAAGGTTGAATAATGAAATATCATGCTTTTGGCATCTACCTGGGACTGACAAAATGTCAAATGCTAACCTGGATCTCCCGCAATCGTCCATGGAAAATTTTCTCCTCTTTAGCTCCAAAACACTCTCACAGCTCTCAAATGATGCAAATGGTGAAAGTGGAAGCTCAAGAACTCCCTTATAGTCACTTTGGAGACATGAATTATCTTAATTTAAGTCATTAAAGTAGAATTAGTCCATTTCCTATGATATTTATCATGCGCCATGATCCCATATTGGCATAAATTTCCCATGTTTTTATGAAAGAACTTTCAGGATTGAACGACAAAAATGACCATGTTCAATTCTCAATGAGAACTTTCTTTTATGGGATATTTTCTCTCTCTAAAACTAAAAAAGCCCATATTTTTTCATTGTTGGGCTCATTGAATACTTACGACGACGGTCTAAGAAAATCTTTTTCTCTCTTTTTCTAGCTCACTAAACGTAAAAAGATCGATTGAGCATTCTTTTTTGGGACATTGTTCTCACTCATAAAATCGAAAAAAACCCTGAGTTCCTTCTTTAGACTCGTTAAAAAATTATGAATAAACTCTGAGCATTCTTTTTAGGAACTTTTCTCACTCGTTAAATAAAAAAACTCCATGTTTTTGTCATTGGGCTTGTTAAAAACTTACAATGACAATATGAGCGCTTTCTTTTTTGGGATTATTTCATAGGATTCAAGGGAAAACCTTTATCTTCTGTTTCCTCCAGAAAACCATCAAGCATATCCTATCATCATGCCCTCTATCGCTTTGACCCAATGCTCAAAAGATTCCTCAAAAAACAATCATTCTTGTCTCGTTTCGTGTCAACTGATGTAGGACACCTTACTACCTACCTCTTAATAGGTCCCTTCCTATCGACTTCAACAATCTATCTAGGAAGAAGACCCAAAAACATTTTAGTGCCTTGGTACTTGCAAACATCAATGTCAGGTCACTTTGTGTTTGGTCAGGGGTTTTCATTATTGGCTCTTAATTAAACGATTCTACGTGTGTTCGATGACAAAAAAATTATTCACACTCGCTAGATTGTATTGTGCATCTTGGAGGCCATCACCATTATTGGTGGCCATCCTCGCATCTGTTAATGGTCTCCATTATTGACTGGTAATTAGATGATTTCATGCATGTTCGACCTCAATGCCTATATTCACATGTATTGATCTATGTTGTTGTGGTGAAGTGAAAATCAAGACCTTGGGTAGAGGCTTGCATCACTCAGCCTTGTTTCCTCTCCCAAGCTGTGTTTATTTTTTTTTGGAGACAACTCATCAAAATGATCCTATTATGACACAGGTTCCGCATTGAGCTTATCGGCAGCCAACATCATCATATCTCTTTATTGATAAAATCACTCTTACATAGCTACTGAGCATGGGAATGCCTGACTCACGACATGATTTTAGTTATTTTATATATGGGTTGTATCAGGTTTCTCATATTACCCAAAGCTCCGATCCTCTCTCTATTTTTTCCAAAGAAAAGGAAAGTTAACTATAAAGTATTTCATCCATCATCGCAGCCTCTGATCTCACGCTTTATGGGGCATCTTTTGTACAGGAAAATGACCTCCTCATCATCTTAGAGGAGAAAGACATGATGACTAAAGGACTGACCAAGTTCACAGGCCCAGTTGTCAAGCTAACGTTGTCCAAACACAAGAAACCTACTTTATAAAGCTTCATAGCAAGGCTAAGGGTACGTTAGTGCCTAAGGTAACTTTTCCTATTACCTCGGGAAGAGCATTAGTGAACCATAATGAGTTTCTATGGGTCAAGGGAATGAGTTGACCAAGAAATATCCCAATATTCTCTCCTATGTCAGCTCAGAAAATCAGGGAAACATCAAAACTCAACCTTTTTGGGGGAATTAATAATTCCTAATGGAGTATACAAACGGGAAAGAGCACAAAGGCATGGAAACATCACTGCTTTTGCCTAATGGAACTCATGAAGGACTTGGCAACCCTATCCTCACATGTTATATATGTAAGGCTAGGGACATTGTGAAAGAGGTCGAACCATTTGAAAGGATTTCCTATTTGACTATCAAGCAGAGTCTCGGACTAAGGCATCAGAAGAACTTAAGAAGGGAGAAAGGGAGAGGAGTTGGAGGTTGATATAACTAATGATTATAATCACTCTTTCTACATCAATATAGAACTGCAATTATGTTGTCCACTCCGAGATGTTGGTAGTATATCTTTTTTATATGTTTATACAACATTGTTAGCATGAGTGGCTTAGATATATGCAACTAGATATCTTTATATGTTCATGCATTATTTATCAAGGTTTTATGTTGTGATATTACGCTTGTCTTTTCTATGTGTAGTTTTTTATCTGGAGCTAGCTCAAGGGTCTTTTTCCTAGCTACATTGTGTTCTCCAGCAATACCACACTAAGACTCGAGGTAATAAGTCCTTCTTGCTTTGATATTCATTTGTTAAACATAGATATGCATGCATCTTTGTGACAGATCTAGTTAATCTGACTTTCTGCCAAGGATCCCGAGAAGATCCTTGAGGGTTTCTACATCACCAAACACTCGTGTATTAATCTCTATAGCAACCTCGCTTGTACATTGTCCATCCACCCTTTGGCTTGTCGACCTCTTCCTTGAACTCACAATTTGATGTTGTGAACTTGAATTGATGTCTTCTCCTCTCCAATGCATCCTCTACTTATACACCCTTCCAAGGATATATAATGTGGGTCGACCTACCCAGGCTAACCTTTCAACTTGGCCAACCATGCCCCCACTTCACGTTGGCTCGCCCATGTCATCGCCCCGACAAGTCCACTTGCCCAACTTCACACCGTATAAGCTTACCATCACAAAGTCTCCACACTTCGCCAAATTTTGTCTTCTTCAGTTTTTTGACTCTTTGATGGCTCATCGCAACTTGTGTCCCAGGCACCTTTAACTCACTACCCAACTCATCACACACTAACTTGTCCCATCATTGCAACAAACATCGCAACCGATTTTCCCGCTCACCAACTTGTCACACCAGCTCACCTCCCACCAACTCATCGCATGCTAGCTCATCGCGTTTAACCAAGGGCGCATCACCCCACTTTGTCTCACATCAACCACAGACTAGTGGCCTTAACTTCCCCCCCACTCTAAATGGTTTTCGTCCTCGACAAATCTCCATCCCGGCAATTGCCATCACCAAGACTGTCAAACCACACAAACGTGTGTATGGGTAATCCAAATGTTTCCACCTCTTGACCTGCCTCATGCCATAGATATGCCAAACTCTACAAGAAATCATGTGATGGTAACCCTCATGTCGATGACTAGTTGGGTAATTAAGACAATCGTGCATTGCCTTCATAAGAACTCATTCCCCTACATCATCATGACTCATCACTGCATGCCACCTATCAATCTATGTCATCTCACGCCTAGATGCACACTCAAAATGTTGGAGACTCACTGCCATGAGTAACTAACAATGAGCCTCATCTCCATGATAGTCTAAAAAGATAAGGAGGGAGTAGATCTTGAAGGCTCTCCCTCTTCCTCACTAATCAACTCAATACATCTATCAGGATCCTCCACTTCTAACCTCTACAAGTATGCTTCCTGATCCTCCATCTAAAAATTCAGCCTAGCATCCTCTTCCTCATCCTCATTCTCCTCCACTACCTCTAGTATCCTTGATAGATCCAAGATACTATCAGACAATGTTTGGATCACTTGTGACTATTCCACAAGATTTTCCTCCATAGAATACAATTGCTTATAGACCTCTTCATCTCACTTGTCATCCTTGATATTCATCGTTGTTAGTTTACACTCGGCCTTTATGACTCCTACGGTCGGAACACCAATAGGTACATCCTCTCGTCTATTGTAAATGTATATTTTCTTCATATGGGGAACTACCATAGCCTAAAATTGCTTCATAAACTCCATGCCTAGCATAGCTTTGTAGTCATCTATTTGCACCATAGTGAAATCAACCTTCCTTTTCCATACACCAAGTGTCACATCCACTCTCTCAGTAAAACCGATCATGAAATCTGGAGGAGAATACACTACCTTCATTTGTGCCTGCACCGATACAAATTTCAATCCAATCCTTCTCGCAGTATCCTCACTCATGAAGCTGTGAGTTGCCCCACTATCCACCATAGTGAGTACCACATCACTCCCAACTTTCATCTCAACATACTCTAACTTGTTTCTTTCTGGATCTCTTCATGAGATTGCATCCATAGCCACCATGACTCCTAGAATCTACATGACTCCAACAAAAGTTTCTTCTTTATTTTTTTCATTAGACTGTGCTATCACATCCACTTTTGGTCTTGAAGGACAATTCTTCAACATATTTGGTTCCTCAAATATCCAACACTTCAACGGTTTCTTCGTCTTCACCTTATCATACGATCTCGAAGGCTCCCCCTTTGTAGACTTCTCTTTCGGCTTGTCAATATTTTTCTTCTTCTCTTCAGTTGCTTCATCATAGTGCTCTACTAATCAATCCACACCAGCAAATGCTTCTTCAAGTATTTTTATCTTTTGCCACTTCACTTCATTGTGTGCCCAAGGCTTCAATCTTATGATAAAATTTAATACCTTGTCCCTCTCCTCCATGTCTAGAAGTTCCAAAACTGCACTTGAGAACTATCGCTGATAAGCTTGTAGACTCCTTGTTTGTTTTATATACTTTATCTTCATCCTTGCATCCCATGTTTTGTCTTGTGGACTAAAATGATTTTTCAAAGCCTTTTTTATCTCATCCCATGAAGTGATCTTTGTAGCATTACCACTAGCAATCTTGTCCATCTTCCTTCGCCACCACATCTTAGCATCCTTCGTCAAGAACTGAGCAGCTACCTTGACTTTGGTTTCCTCATCGGAAATCCCCAAATTCTCTAAGTATTGTTCCATGTCCCATAGAAAGTTACCAAAAGTTTTTGTACTCCTCATCCCATCATAAGAATCGGGTTCCTTGACTTTCACATGAGCCACTCCTCCACCTAAGTTGTGCCCAACAGCCTTTTCAACACCGATATCACATTCTGAGCATCATCAAGATCTTTATGCAATTTCAATATTTCATCCAAACCTTGGTCCCTTGCAGCTCCAATCTCTTTGACTTCCATTTTTGTTTTCATATACTTCCACTCAGTATATTTGTATCGTATATTGAGGTCTTCAAGCTCCCCTTTTACCTTTGAATATCCATCTCGAACTTCAACATTCTCAGCTTTTATCGAAGCCATATCAGAAGCTAGTTCCTCCATTCGATCCAACACCCTATCGTACAGAATTGTTTTATAGCACAGTGAATGTGGGATTGATTTGTTTTAGAAGACATATAAAAATAAATAAATAAATCAATAAAAAAAAAGAAATCAATTCTCTAGTAATTATTATATCGTTTAAGTAATAAATTAATTTAGGTAAAATATTTAGTTTACAATGTTAATTTAAAAGATTTATTTCATAAGAAAATCTTATTTAAAATTTTTCAATAAATTGTAGAAAAAAATTATGGAGGGAAATACATGAAATGAAATTTTTGGAGGGAAAAATTTTGGCGCAAATTTTTGGAGGAAAATTTTCATTCTTTAAGCTATATATTTTCATTAGGAGAGTCTGCATTTGTATCATTCAACCTATTCTATTTGAAAGGCATGGGTTCTTCTGATAGTGAAGTTTCGCTTTACGAAGCTTCAACATCTTCATTACATAACAAATCTATTCATGTTGATGAATAATGGAAACTATTCCACTATGAATAGAGAGTCAATTCTTCCACTTAGTCCTAATCCTAAGGACTATGAGAGTAGCACTAATGAAAGACAGGATGAAGAATTTCAAATAAATAAAGAGTCACAGTTTCCACTTAGTCCTAATCCTATGGATTATGATAGCAACAGTGATGAAGAGAATAATGAAGAATTTCAAAAGATTGGAGTGTCGCAGTGTCCACTTAGTCCTAAACCCATGGACTATGAGAGCAGTAATAATGAAGAGCACGACGACGAATTTCAAAATAATGGAGTGTCACATTGTCCACTTAATCCTAATCCTATGGATTATGAGAGCAACAGTGATGAAGAGCATGATGAAGAATTTCAAAAGAATGGACTATCACATTGTCCACTTAGTCCTAGTCCTATTGACTATAAGAGAAATAGTGATGAAGTGCATGATGAAGAATTTCAAAAGAATGGAATGTCACAATGTCCACTTAGTCCTAATTCTATGGACTATGAGAGCAGTAGTGATGAAGAGCATGATGAAGATTTTTAATTGGATAGAGTGTCATAGTGTCCACTTATTCCTAATCCTATGGACTATGAAAGCAACAATGATGAAGAACATGATGAAGAATTTCAAAAGAATGAAGTGTCGTGGTGTCCACTTAGTCCTAATCCTATGGACTATGAAAGCAGTAGAGATGAAGAGCATGATGAAGAATTTCAAATGAATAAAGTGTCACAGTGTCCACTTAGTCCTAATCCTATGGACTATGAAAGCAGCAGTGATGAAGAACATGATGAAGAATTTCAAATGAATAGAGTGTCACGGTGTCCACTTAGTCCTAATCCTATGGACTACAAGGGTAGTAGTGATGAAGAACATGATGAATATTTTCAAATAAATAAAGAGTCATAGTTTCCACTTAGTCCTAATCCTAAGGACTATTGATTATGAGAGCAGTAATGATGAAGGACAGGGTGAAGCACTTAGTCCTAATACTAAGGACTATGAGAGTAACAGTGACAAAGGGCAGGATGTATAATTTTTAGTAAGAAAACAGTCACATTTTCGATGTAGTCCTAATCCTATGGACTATGAGAGCAACACTAAAAGTGCACATGAGGAATAATATCCAATAAACATCGAGTAGAATTTTCCATTTAGTCCTAATTCTAAGGACTATGACAGTGGCACTAAAGAAGGGGAAGATGAAGAATATTCTCCAAGTCAGTATTTCAAAAGCATAGATGATCATAGTGAGGATAAAATTCCTCAGAATGATGATGAAAATGCTTATACAAATGATGATCCAAAGATGGAGATGTTGCCAAGAAATATTGTATCAAGGAGTAGGAGCAGACCTTTTCGTATCAATCCAAGATGTTCTAGTTATACAATGGGTAGAGTAGAATATATGACGAGAAGAAGTTGTATCAGCGCTCTCATTTCAAGTGAATGTTGTAAAAAATATTTCTTGAAACATATGGATTTCAAGTTTGCATTAGGGAAAAGGAAGAGATATTTGTCAATGAATGAAAGCATGCAAAATTCATATTTATTTGGGTGCATGCAATCTACATTGTCAGGTTATGATTATCATATTGGATCTTTATTTATCTGTAGAAAGGTTTTCAAAATGTTTCATTCAATGGGTAATTTTCATCTCTCAAGAATCCAAGAAAATTTGGAAAAGGATCCCACATTTTATTCAGAAGTACGTCATAAATGAGAGTTTGGGCCATTTTCAAATACTGCAATGTCATGGATGAAAGATCTATTTTCAAAGCATGGAGAGTGTATGCTAAATAGAGAGACAATACATATTCCAAATAATTTTTCAAGACAAGAAATCTACAACTTATACAAAGAATATGTAGAAGGTGCTGAGGGAAATGGTAGATTTATTACATATCAATATTTTTTGAAGGTATGGAATAAAGAATTCAACAATGCCTGTATTCCTAAGAAGACAAGGATGGGGATTTGCAGTACATGTGCTTCTCTTAAATAAAAAAGGGATAAATGTGAATGGTCAGAAAGAGGTGAGCATTCATAGCTTTAACTTTTAAAATTGTATCGTCATCAACTATAAAAACGTATTTCTTAATGACTTTATTTTATGTTGTGTAGATTCCATTGTAAAAGAACTTCAAGAGCATCGCGAACAAAAAATAATTGCAAGGGAAAAGTTGTAAAAGCATTGAAATAAGTGTTATGTTAATCCAAATAAATATGTGGGTTTGATAATTAATGGTATGGACCAGAAGAAAACACTTTTACCACATTTTGTTTGCACACCCAAAAATTTACAGGAGGAAAAATTTATTCAATATCACTTAGTTGGTTGTGTGGTCTTCAATGGGAAAATGTTGCCAAGGGTGTACTTTAGAGCTCCAAATATTCATAATGATGCAAATCTAACAATAACAATAATTAATGATGTGCTTTCTCATTGGTCTGGTAATCTTCCTGAAGTTTTGTATCTACAATTGGACAACACTTTTCGTGAAAACAAAAATCAAGTTGTTTTTGGATATCTAAACATGCTTGTTGAATTGAGAATTTTTCAGGAGCTAAAGGTTGGTTTCCTTCTTGTTGGGCACACTCATGACCATATTGATCAGATGTTCAATCGTTTTTTAATCACAATGAGGAGGAAGGAAGTTGGGAGCTTGCCATCATTATTTGAATGTACTAAGAAATCATACATGTCAGAGCCTGCTTTTGATGTGTTGGAAGAAACTGTTGACATGCGAAGGTTTATTCTAGGATCGCATGGTGATGAAAAATGCATTGAACAACTTAATGACGTTAGCTTCCAACATCAATTTCGTATCAAAAAAATTGATGGCAAAAAACTAATATGGGGCAAGAAGTATTCAACTACTACAGAATGGGTACCGTCATGAGGTTTGGAATTTTTGAATCTCATTCCAGATCATCCAATATTTGCATCAATTGTATTGTTATTACAACCAGTTGATGAAGTTCATAATGCACGCAAACAGAATAGAGATATAAATTATTCTGATTGCCTAGAAGAAAATAAAAAATATATTAGATATGCATATGAGTACTTTGACATTGTCGATTCAGTTTGGTGGGAGTCCTTTTTCAATAATCAAAGTTATATCATTTCATGAACAACAAATGAATATATACCTTTCAAAAATCCATTTATTTGGCCACAAATTGTGTCAAATGAACATGAGGAAAGAAACATTGTTGAACAACAACAATCTCAAGATATTATTAATTCTTCATAAGTAGAGGAAAGAGAGATGTATTTTGGTTCCATAAGATTTTGTGCACAACGTGAATCCATGGAATACCTTTACAGGGGTTTTGTATAGGATATTAAAGAGGGTTGCATGATCGTAGTGCTAGAAGATGGAGATCCCAATGGCTATCCGTTATGGGTTTCTAAGGTTATAAAGGTCATTACATAAAATGAAGATGTTACAGGTATTGAAGTACATTGGTATGCCACAAATACGCAGCCATTCAATGGTGTGTATAAGCCAGAGATGGTAGTTGATAAAAAAAAATGGCAGAAAGAGAAAAAGAAAAGGTACAAATATAAATCATCACCGCATAGACCTCTTAAAATTGGAGGATGTTGACATACTTGTTTATGACTTCCATTTAACAAAGAGAGGAACTCTTCACTTCAAGACGATAGAGATTCTGAAAAGGTTTTTACCAAAAGGAACATTGTTGAGATGGGAGTCTGCTAAAACTAGTCATATATCCAAAAGAATTTTGAAACCTAAAATGGTGGGCATGCATGTGGACTCAGATGGGGCACTAGTTGATGAAAGAGAAGAATATGGAACATCTTCTTTTGCATCCAGTCATTAAAGATGTGAATTTGATGGTGTGCAAGAAAATATGAGTGATTTTGAATAATTGTCTAAGACGGTTTATATAACTAATGTTTGCATTGTATCTTGAAATAAAAATTTTGATTTCCATATGGTGTTAAATCAGAAGTTATGATTCATTTTTATGTTGTTAGATTATATGTTTTAATTATGATGATTTTTATTAGTTTGTAGATTACTGTGGTGTGGTTTCTGAGAGACTGAATTTGGATATTCCACAGTGTTCATCTTTTCATTCGTCGACGTTTCGAGTCTAGACCAAGACTCATCATCAGGACTGATTTACAGAGAAAAGAAAAGAAAAGCGAGTGATAAATATGGAATAGGAGGGTTGTATAGACTATTTGGCCGACCAAATGACTATTTAATAATATTTACTCTTATTTTTAATTAATTCTTGAATTAATATCCTATTATGTTTATTGAGAATATTACTACCTCTGCCCTAATTATTGTTGTTACTAATTTTGTTTGCTACTTATTATATTATGTTTTTTATTTATAATTCCTCATGTTAATGTATTGTGTAATTGTTTTTAAATAGGTTTATATTATTATTGATATAATAAGTTTATTATATTGCTAATTTATTAATTAAAATTAAAATGTGAGATTAGTTATATGTTATTTTATTTAATTGATTAAATTAATTAATAAGTTCTATTTTAACCTAGTTTCCAAGTTTTTTAAGAGCTTGAGTAATGGTTTAGGTATTGATTTATTTATTTAATATTATTATTATTAATTATTTTTTATTAATTATTCTTATTTTTGTTACTTTTTTTTTTTTTTCCGTAATCAACTTAGTTTATCCTTTATTTAGAGAACATAGTCCAAGGATTATTTCTACATGTTAATAAGGTTTATTATTACTTAGGCATGATTAAAAAATAAAAATGTGGGATCAGTTATATATTGCTTCTTCAATTAGTTTAATTAATTATAGGCTATATAGTTTATTTCTATTGCTAATTTATTAATTAAAATTAAAATGTGAGATTAGTTATATGTTATTTTATTTAATTGATTAAATTAATTTGTAAGTTCTATTTTAATTTAGTTTCCAAGTTTTTTTAAAGGTTGAGTAATGGTTTTATTGTTTAGAATATCCACAATGCAACAATAAATTAGAGATATAATGTATGTTCCATTCAATCTACAAATAATGACATTTTGATTAATTTAGTCATGTAATTTGTTCATAATGTCATGGTTTTTTAATTTTATGCTTGAAAAAATTCCAATTTTTTTGTATCTTTAATGTTATGGTTGAAAACAATTAGAATTTTTGTGATCTTTAGTGTCATGTTATTATCTGTTTAACAACATGGATGAAAACTAATAGAATTTTAATGTGTTTCAAATCCCATTATTTTACCTTTATCGTCATTACTAAAACATGTTGAAATTATACTTAGGAAAGAAAAAAGTTATTCTACCAAAAATATTAGTGTGTTTTTTTCCTCAAAAATAGTGTTTTTTTGCACATATAAATTTGGTTTTACTGGCATTTATTTAAAATGTTGAAAACCCCTAAAAAAACATCATTCTAGTATCAACACTTTTCATTTTCAGGTTGTTTTTTGCATAATTTTTGCACAAAAACTTCGTTTTCACTGCCATTTTTAAAACATGTTCAAAATTGACCCTAAAGAAAAAAAAACATCATCCCAGTATACACACTTTTCATTTTTGGCACTATTTTTCATGTTTTTTTGGGGTTTTTGGCCACATTTTGAGTTTATAGTTCCTATTTCAAAGCTTACATTGCTTTTTGTTGCATGACTTTTGAAAGAAATGGGTCTTTCTTCTTGCATTAAAACAGCACCAATTCCATTTCCTGAGGCATCACATTCCACAATAAAGGTTTTTTGAAGTCAAGCATAGCTAAGATCGGTGCTTGGCACATTGCCTCTTTAAGATGTTCAAAGGCCTTTGTGTTCTTCTGGAGTCCATGAAAATGCATCTTTCTTCAATAATGTTGTTAGAGTGCTACTATTCTCCCATAATGCTTAACAAACTTGTGATAATACCCTATTAACCCGAAAAATCCTCGCAGATGCTTTATGGATGTGCAGATTTTCCATTTCTTAATGGCTTTAATTTTTCTAGGGTCTACCTTAACACCTTCATGAGATACTATATGACCCAAATATTTCACCTCTTGTACTCCAAAGAAACATTTGGAGCTTTTTGCATATAATTATTTCTCCTCTAGTAGTTTGAGAACCCTTTCAACATGTTGAACGTGATCCTTCCAAGACTTGTTGTAGATTAGTATATCGTCAAAAAATACTAAAATAAATTTTCTAAGGGTTTGAAAATGGAATTCATCACAACTTTAAATGTAGAAGGTGCATTGGAAAGGCCAAAAGGCATGACCAAAAATTCATAATGACCTCATGAGTTCTAAAATGTTGTTTTCAAAATGTCTTTGGTCTTCATTCTAATTTGATGATATCCTGAATGAAGATCCAACTTGGTGAACTAAATTTGATTCCATGCAATTCATCCAATAATTCATCAAAGATAGGAATGGGAAATTTATCTTTAATAGTGAGCTTGTTGAGCTCCCTATAATCAGAACACATGCACCATGATCTATCCTTCTTGTGCACAAATACTACTAGAGTAGAGAAAGAACTTTGACTAGGTTGAATTATACCATCCTCTAGCATTTCTGCAACCATACATTCATTTTCACTATTTTGGGCATAGGGATATCTGTAAGGCCTATTGTTTGGAGGAAAACTTCTTGGAATCAAATGAATAGCATGATAATGATCACAAATAGGTGGAAGGCCTTTGGGAGTCTCAAATACCTTGGAATTATTGTCCAAGACTTTTTAGAGATCTAGAGAAATAGATGATTTTGATGTGGGAACCTCTAGAAAACATAATTATGCAATTATGTCTCATTGTTCGTTCTTTAGAAACTTTGTCATTCTATTAGAGCTGATTATCCTTCCTAGTTTCCCCACGATAACCCTTAATTCAACTTCCTTTCCCTTTGAACAAAATTTCATGAAAAGTTCTTGAAAACTAAGAGCCATTGTACCCAAGGATTATAGCCATTGGACTCCGAGTACAACATCAGCACCACCCATTGGAATGGAAAGCATTGGACTATTCAATACATAATCTCCCATGGATAGCTTGATATTAGGGCACTTTCCAGAGTAATTTATGGTTCCTCCACTTTCAACCATCACTTGAAATTCTGCTGCTGGATATAGGACACAATTCAATTCCTTGGTTATCTTACAATGAATAAAATTATGGGTACTTCCCGAATCAATCAACACTATTACCTTTTTCTTCTTGATATGTCCTTCTATCTTGATGGTTTAAAGAGTGGTAATTCCAGCCAATGCATTACAAGATATGGTCAGATTCATTTCTTCTTTCTCTAGGGTTTGTTCTTGGTGTATATCCTCTTATTTTGACGTTTCATGTTCCTTTTCTTCCTCCTCTTTACAATCTATGTAAATAATTTCTTCTCAGCACACTTATGACCTTTAGTGTATTTTCTATCACAACTATAACAAAGCCCTTTTGCTCTTTTTTCTTCCAATTGTTGTGGTGTAAACCTTGTAGGTTGTTGAAGGCTAGGGGCAACAACACTTTTGTCTTTATAGATGTGAGTGGTAGGCTTCCTGGTTGCCATAATTTTTCTTTCCATTTTTCTTTCCATCCTGAATGCCTTCTCCAATGAATCAGGTTCCCAAAGGCAAATCTCATGTTGGATGTTATCCTTTAAAGTCCCTATGAACACAACAATCCTATTCTCCTTTGGAATATCTTTTACCCTTATATTCAATTTTTGTAAGTCCTCAATGTGCTCCATCATTGAACCCTTTTGTTTGAGATTTATCAATTGGCTATAAAAGGTGTTACTTTTTGTATCCTCATAATGTGCTATCATTTCTTCCATAAAAATTGCCAAAGTGACAATTTGTTTACGAGAGCAAAGCCATCGATACCATACAAACTAATTTGGTTCCAAATATAATGTTGAAATGCGTACCTTTTGTGTGTTTTGCACATTGGAGATCGAAATATTGCTCCATATGTAATGTCCATGTTATGAAATCCTTTCCATCAAACTTCCTCATATCGATCTTTGGAACTTGGTGGGTCTTCAATCCAATGTTAGAGTCTATGAAATCATGATTAACATTTCTTTTGTTCTCATCATGAGTTTCCTTTACTACCCTTTCACCATTAGTAAACATTTATTGTAGCAACGTTGTCAGTTTGTCTTCAATTCTTCCATTTTTCCTTCCGTATTAGCTTCCACGTCATTCATCTTAGCTTCCATGTCATCCATCTTGGCTTCCATGCCTTTATTTAAACCATCCATCTTAGCTTCCACATCATTCATCTTAGCTTCCATGCCTTTATTTAAACCATCCATATTATCTTCCATACCATCCATATTAGCTTCCATGCCTTTCTTTAAACCATCCATCTTAGCTTCTGTTATTTTTTGTGAGAGTGAATTTTGTTGCAATTGGTCTTGTAATTTTGATATATCATCTTGCATCTCTTCCTCTTCTTCATGAGTCATGCTAGATCTTTCAAGTTTCTTATTAGGTGCTTCCATTTTCTTTCTTCGGGGCATCAGTTAATGATAATTATGCTTAACTATGCCCTTTGAATTCCTTCAAACTAATTTTTCAAATCAAGCTATGAAAAATTAAGAAAAAAATACACACATTTTTTCACATTGTAGGAGCTCAATATTGAAGTTGATGTATCTCTGAAATTTCGGATCTTCAAGGTCTTAAATTACGATCTGTTGTAGCACTCTAAGTCCTCTTTCTAACACCACTAGTTTGATCGAAATTGGATTCTCCAAGAAAGAGTTATGCCCAATATCCCAAGATGACCTGATTATACATGTTTTCAGTAGAGAGAACTTGTACGAAATGCCACATGTCACTGTTTCAACCTTCAGACCTGAAAACGATGCACCAAAAACCACATTTTGTTCTTTTTATGTAACGTCTTACGAAATTTAAATCTAATACTCAGAGAGAAAGTTATGACAACTTTCCCAAGATCGCCTGTTTGAGATATGATTTTGGATACTGCAAAAACCTTAACTTCCTTGGATCATATCTCTAAAAATATAGCGGGAAAATATCTGAAATTTTGACCCGAGGTTCAATGAGATTTCTACTCAAACACGTTTTGTTTTTAGCTTCTGAAACATCACAAAAAAAAAAGTTATAGGGAAAATTCCTCGATTACCTATTTGGAGCAGCAAAACCCTAGAATCCAAACCTCTGATACCAAATGTTATGCAATCACCTCACAAAATAGAAGAAAAGATAGATCAACGCCTTCCAAATCAGCCTCTTCGAGGGGGTAACCTCATTTACATTACACAAATGAACAATTATTGGATGATACAAATGACTAAACCTCCTTTATATATATAGGAAACTAAGGAGTCACAATATAATCAAAGCCAACATAATAATAATAATATAAGGGCACAACAATAACAATAGTGGGCTTCTATGGGGCACACTAATAACAATATGTGGACAATAGGGGCATAATAATAACAATAAGGGCTACAATTACAATAGTAATGGGGGAATCACTAGTATTATTGGGGCCTAATAGTGGAAGAGAGTCTCAGGTTGAAAGGGCAGAGTCCCAGCTTTTCTAGAGACACACAAAACAACAGGACATGCTGATCCAAGATACTTCCACTTATAGATGTATAAAAAAGAATCACATGTGAAAACTGCAGCTTAACATAGAAACTTAAGGTGCACACAAGAAAAGAAGCAGAAACACATAAAAGCATATCAAGAAGACACCAAGACTTCATAACGGAGTTTGTCCAACTCGGACTACATCTACAGGCCCTGCTCAATCAATGGGGAGGCCTTCGTTCATTAAATGGCATGAAAAGAAGAGAATACAATCATCTGATACATCAAAAGAGGTTTATACCTCCATTCTAAAAGATGGCTGAGAAAGGAGAACTTAGATGGAGAAGTGGGCAGCACCAATGTGTCTATGGCATTGAGAGGGGCTGAAAAACATCTAAAACTTGTTCAAAATAGTCGAAATGCACTATCAGCGACTTGAAAGCTCTCCTGCCTCAAACAGCGTGCTGAAATTCCTCTCCCCCTTACTTTTTCTAAATCATCGGAGTTTATAGTGCCTTTGTTAGGACGAATCCCTCTTAAATCAGGGTTGTTTGGCATAAAATAGAGGTCATTTGAATGAAAGGGTTAGCAGGTGCAACGAAGCCTTCAAAATAGTTTTTTTATCGTTGAAGAGATAATACACTAAAAACCCCGTAAAACACTAAAATCCGACCAAAAACTATTTAGCCAGATTTCAAAAAATATTAAATCGAGCATATATACTTATTGGGTCTACGCTTGATATCATAATCAGAGGTCACTGAGGTCCAAGGCCCTATATATCAGGGAACTTTGCCGACCACCAATTGCCAATATTAGCATCGGTCGATCGCACCCCTAATCGCCAATGTCGATTACCTTGATATCACCGACACTGATTCCATTGATCCGATCGCCCCCTGATCGTCAATCCAATATAATCGGAGATTGCTGATGGGGGGGTTCTGCTGCACTCGTTAAGTCCACCCCTTTGGATGTGTCGATTACAATTTTCCCTTTTAAAGCTTAAAAGTCCATTCTTTTGGGAAAATCCTCATTTTCCAAAGGAACAAGGTAACTTTGTTTTCATGATAAATTCATCATTTTGACTTGGATTGAAATACAAGTCATTGGAATCAGGACAAAAAGATCTACGCTCTGGTCCTAGGTCGACTTCACTCTGAGCACTTTGATTTTGGAGCTTTTCCATGCCATTGTATCTAAAGATCCACCTGGATCAATCCTCCCCACTGAGGAGCTTTTGGACTGCCAAAAGCTTTCATTAATCAATTGTCATGTGAGGGAATTGTTCCCTCACTCTCACTTTCTCCAACCATTTGGCCTTGCTAGGGTGCATTCCTTTGAAACCAACTTGAAGGTATTCCACATCTCCTTGTTGTGAATTCATTGTTCTTTTGTCGAGGATGATGTCTTCAGGTAACTCATCGAGATATTCTAGTGAAAATTCATCAACCGTAGGAATTGTGCCCACTTTCTCAGTATCCATAATCAAAGGTGGTTCATACAGCTTTAGGTTCTCCACATTCACTACTGAGTACATCTACATATATACCGACAAGTGGAGATGAAAGGCATTGTTCCTAATCTTCTCCAAAATTGTGAATGGTCCATATTGGATTGGTTGAAACTTCTTTCCTTCTCCGTTCATCTTGTCTTTGTTGATGTGGAACCACACTTTGTCGCTCACTTAGAACTAATGGTCGACTCGGTATTTGTCATGTCGATCCTTGTAAAGGGCTTGAATTTTCTCCAACTGCTCTTGTACTGCTTGGTGAATCAATTGGATTCGCTAAATGAACTACTAAGCTTTGTCCCTATCATTACGCCCCCTAGAGCCATCTTCCCTTCCAAAGACCATATCAAAAGGGCCCTTTGGGAGGTAACTAAAGCATGTCTCAAATGGTGAATGCTATGTAGATGGATGCACTACTCAGTTGTAGGAATGTTGTACATATGGGAGATGTTCATCCCACATCTTGGGATGTTTCCCACAATAGCCTTGTAGAAAGTGTACCACAGTACGGTTGACAACATCTGTCTATCCGTCAGTCTTTGGATGGAATGTCGTGCTTCTTTTAAGTTTGTTGTCCATCATCTTCCATAAACTAGTCCAAAACCCTCCAAGAAAGTGAGATTTCCGATCTAACACAATAAATGTGGGTAATCCAAAATGGACACAAACATGCTGAAAGAAAAGAGAAGTAGTATGCTCTACAGTAATCTGCTTTTTACAAGGCAGAAGAATACACATCTTGCTAAAATGGTCAACAACAATGTACAAGTAGTCGTGACTCTTTCTGGACAAAGGAAAACCTCCTACAAAGTCCATTGACACACTTTCCCATGGACGACTCGAAATAGGGATTGGTGTGTAGAGCCCAAGTTTTCTATTAGAGGGCTTTGAAATAGAACACATCACACAACCCTTTACATAGCGAGTCACAATGTTTTTCATATGAGGCCAAAAACAAAATCTTTGTACATGACATAAATTCTTTTCGAAACCAAAGTGTCCAGACACAAGAGAGGTGTGGGCCTCTCGAATTACATGTACTCTTTTCCGTATGGGAATACACAATTTACCAAGGTGATACAATAGTTTCCCCTGCAAGTGATAGTTGTCCACCTTTGAACCATGGGTTAGTTTTGCATAAACCCCCTTAAATTCATCATCATTAGCATATTGTTCAGCATAACTTTCAAAATATAATATGCAAAATAACAAAAGCAGAAATAGGAGGGCGAGATAGCATATCAGCCACCTTGTTGTTCATTCCCTTCTTATACTTTATTACCAGATGAAATTGTTGAAAAAAACCCATCCACCTGAAATGATGAGATTGTTGTAACTTGGTTTGTGACTGAAGGTACTACAAGGGCTGATGATTTGTATGGATGATGGTCTCCTTGACGATTAGGTAGTGTTTCCACTTTTTCACACTTTGCACCAAGGCATAAAGCTCCTTGTCATAAGTGGGATACTTTATCATAGCTTGAGAAAACTTCTCAAAATGGTAACAAATCGACTTCTTTTGCTGCATCAGTACAGCTCCCATGGCATAACTGTTGGCATCAATTTCGATCTCAAATGGCTGTTGGAGATCAGATAAAGCTAAGACTGGCGTGGTGCTGATCATTTCCTTCAATGTTTCAAAGGACTTTTCCTATCTTCCTCCCCATTGGAAGACCTGTTATACACTTGTCAACATGTGCAAAGGTTTTGCAATAACAGATAAATTAGCAATAAATCTCCTCTAATACTAGACTGCACCTAAAAAGCTATAGACCTCGGTTACAGTAGTAGGCTTAGGCAAATTTAAAATTGCTTCAACTTTAGAGGGATCAATTTTTAACTGACCATGACCAACAATATGACCTAGGTAACCCAAATAGGTTTTCCTGAACTCACACTTTGACAACTTTACAAAGAGTTTTCTTTTTTCAGTACTTCAAGCACTTTCTGTACATGACATACATGTTCAATCCAACTATTACTAAAGACAAGTATATCATCTAAATATACAAGAACAAACTCATCAATGAAAGGTTGAAAGAGATCATTCATGACCCTCATGAAAGTGGTTGGAGCGTTGCAAAGTCTGAATGGCATCACTATCCATTTGAATAACCCCTATTTGGTCTTGAAGGTGGTTTTCCATATGTCATACTCTGCGATTCGGACCTGGTGATAACCACTACACAAATCCAACTTGGTGAAATAAACAACATTCTTTAATTGATCTAATAAATCATCTATGTGTGGAAGGAGATAGGATTTTTCACCGTAATTTTGTTGAGCGTGCGGTAATCCACGCACATCCTCCATGTGCCATCTTTCTTTGGCACTAAGACAATCGGCGAGCCACACAGAGAGGTGCTCAGCCTGATGACCCCTTGGTCCAACAATTCTTGCACTTGTCTCTTGATTTCCTCCATCTCAATAGTCGACATCCTGTACATGCCAATATTTGGCAGAGGATCGTCATGCTGCAAATGGATCTCGTGTCAGATTTCCCTCTTCGAAGGTAATCCCTTTGGTTCCTAAAACAACTCAGCATAGTTAGAAATTAATTCAGATAATTCCTATTTATGTTCTTGATCGCAGCCCCATAAAGCATTAGCGAATTCTGCCCCTTTTTCCCTTACGACCATAAGCATGCAACCCTTATTAGAATTCACCTGTCTTTTCATTTGTCCAGTGCTTACCAAGCTTGCATTGATTTTAGATTGATGAGCCCTTACTATATATTCTACCCCATCTTTTGTGATATGGTATTTGTTTTCATGACGGAAAAAGATTGCCTTTCTATCATATAGATATCGGCTCCCTAACACCATGCCACAGATATCCAATGGTATTACATCCAATTCTACTTCATCTACTAGCTTAGAAGCAATTACAAATTTGACTTTACACTGCTTGGTTACATTCGGTTTCGCTTTATCATGTATCCATCCAAGTGGGTAAGGTTTCGGATGTGGCTTTGTTTCTAAGCCAAGTTTCTTTACCAAGGATTCTGCAATTAAGTTTGCTTAGGACCCAATATCAAATGGACTTTCAACTTTAATGTGATTTACAACAAATCTGATATGAAACAATTCAATTCTCTTTCAATCATTAGGAAGGGAATCATTTATAGAACCAGTGCCTTCATGCGATTTAGAATTAACATGAGGTGTAAGAGTACCTTTTGTTCCTGTTGTTGTGATCAACGCTTCATCTCCCAAATCCGATCCAAGGTCTTGTTGTGTCATTGCCACTGTCTTTTGCTTCCCTTTTCCTCCATACTTATTTGGACACTTTTTGGGGTGATGTTTCCAACAGTGATAGTTATCGTGGCCTTCCTTTTTGCAATGATTGCAATACGGTTGTTCTCCCTCTTTGGCTATTGCTGTCTTCCTCTCCTTTCCTTTCCATTTCGTTTTGGATTTGCCATTGGGAGGTTTGAACGGTGGCTTTTTGGACTGATCATCCCTTTCACTTTTTCCCCTATTCTCAATATGAATTGCCTTCATGTTGGCTGAGTCAATAGTGGTTGGTTCAAACAACAACAATGAATGCCTAATATAGTTATGCAAAGACCCAATATACTTAGTTACAACTTCAGGTGTATTAAGTGCAATACCCAAATTCAGTGCTTGCTTTCTAAATTCCTCTGTGAAACTCTAAACATCTTGACCTTTGTGTTGCCTTAAATATTGCCAATTCATTAATGCTTTTTTCTTGTATCCTAAGGGATAAAATTGTTCCTTTAACACAAAAATAAAATCAGGCCACGAGGAAAAGAGGTTACCCACATTCTTACTACAGTTCAATTTTCTCTCCCACAAAACGAGAGCGGTGCTACTCATCCGTAGAGAGTCCGGCTGAATCTTTGCCTCATCCTCCACAATCTACTGAATCTTGTAGTAGACCTCAATCTACCTAATCCAATTATTAAGCTTTTTTGCATTTCTTTCACCATTAAACACGGGAAGATCAAATTTAACATCTAATTTAAAGAAGTGTTTCTTAGATGCATCCTTTGAATTTCTATGATTATGGTGGTGAGAGGAAGGAGAACCTTCACTCCCAAAAGGAGAAGGAGGGGGTTCTTCTCCACCATTCCCATGTGCTAAACCTTGTCCTTCTAGGTTTCTCTACTATGCTTTCTCCAGCCTTGAAACCAGCTAACTGATATTCTCTGCCATTGAATAGAAATTCTTTTATGAAATTACGCTCCTCTTCAAGATGAGCTTCATCTTCTGCCATGTTTCTCCTTCAAGGTGCACGCCCTACTTCACGATCGAAAGGTTCTAGTTCCCCTTCACCTCTTTGAAGCCTCTTTCTTGTTAGCATACAAGCATGCAATTCACATCTAAAAATCCCTGCTTTGATACCACTTGATCCAAGATACTTCCACTTATAGATGTATAAAAAAGAATCACATGTGAAAACTGCAGCTTAACATAGAAACTTAAGGTGCACACAAGAAAAGAAGTAGAAACACAAAAAATCATGTCAAGAAGACACTAAGACTTCATAACGAAGTTTGTCCAACTCGGACTACATCTCCGGGCCCTACTCAATCAATGGGGAGGCCTTCGTTCATTAAATGGCATGAAAAGAAGAGAATACAATCATCTGATACATTAAAAGAGGCTTATACCTCCATTCTAAAAGACGGTTGAGAAAGGAAAACTTAGATGGAGAAGTGGGTGTTGCACTGAAAATTGTCACCTTGACATTCTGCTATCTGTGTGAGTTCATTACCACTCATACTTTCCTCCTATGCAAGTCTAAAACATCAGTTCCTCATATCGAGTCTTGAAAATAAGAGAAAAGCTCTCAAAAGTTTTTAAAAAATATGGTTCCACACTTTCTCTGTGTCTTACCTGCGGTCCCACACATAATGGTCATGTCTCTGGTGCACCTAACCACACTGTCTCTGTGCTAAAGGTGCAGATCCCTGTAAAAGTTTAAAAGGCACAAGTATATTCTAAAAAACTCACTTTCAGTTATTTCTAGAAGCTTCTGGAAGGAATCTTGAGGTGGCAAGTTCACTCTTTTAAGGTTCACGTATCCCATACCTTAAGGAGGTAACCCCTTGATGTGAGGAGCTTATTCCTTTGAAAGAGGATTCTATCCCTTCATAGGTGGACCTATAACCTCCTCCTCTGCACTATAAAAAGAAGCATTGAGCTGGTTAACTGGTTAGAGTTAGAAGCTTGCTATTTTTGAGGGAAAATGCTGTTGGAACCTAGTCTTCTTGAGGAGAGATTATATACCTCTATGAATCTCATTTGGAAGAGTGCAAGACTTGTCAAACTAAAGGAAATTCCTATTTCGGACCCCAGGAAGAACTTGTTCAACATCAAGGCTGAAAAGGTTGTAAAGTTCTTCTACTATTCAAAGTTAATACAAATATATATTTTTTCTCAATAAGCTGTTAATTCATGGTTTATTTTATGGATTCCTTGATCACCATAATAGGCATGATTTATAATATTTCTATGTAGGTTTTATTTAATGTTTGCTTGTTTGTGATTGCAGGCCTTCAAAGATAACTCTTTCGAACGACTAGAGGATGACTACAACGAACAAACACTGGATCTAAGGTAGGATCTTAACACCTTTGTAGTATTTATTTATCAATCGCATATGTCTAGAGAAAGATAGGTTTGTTTGTCTATTTGTTGCTAGAATATATTTTGATACTAGGGAGATCGGTCTTGTCTGCAAGATCGATTTATCCGGCCAGCAAATTCGCGACTGCACTAGGGAAGAATTTGATTTTTGGTTTTCCTTTGTTTTGACTCGAGAAAATTGTTTTTCTGGTTTTTTATTGATGTATACTAGCTTGGGTAGCTCTCAAAAATCTTGAAATATTTTTTTTTTTTTTAAGTTTTCTGGGGACCACACTTTGTCTTCACAGAGAGTGCAGACATCTCTGCTTGTTTCCTTGAGTAAATAGTGCGGGACCGCACATTTTGTTTTTGGAGCCTGCCGACCCTATTAAAATTTTTGAAAAACTTAAGATATCTTCTTCCAATTAAGTTTAGGTTTGATTTAGGATTCTTAATGTCTACCCAGATTTATATTTTTCCTGTCAAAAATCTCTTGTGAGTGAGTACCGATAGTATTTTTGTTTTGAATGATTTTCTAGAAGTTTTGCATGCTTGGAGTGGTTTTCACTTTGTCTCTATAGTGACTCAAAGATGAGAAGCTTGAGAAACCTTAGATCACCCTGTTGTCTTTTCATCTTCTTCATGAGTCTAACTTGGTTGTGCAATCTATCTTTTGTGAGAAATAGATTTAGTTTTCTTGTTGCAAATATTTGAACAAACTTTGTTATAAGTTCTTAATTTCATTTTTACAAAAGAAAACATATCTGGATGTTTTTTGATTGATTTGTTATTCTATGCAAATGAATCCTTAGTTTACTGAACAACTAAGTAAAACGTCCTCAAAAAAGAATTGAAGCTTTTATTCAATTAGATTTTTAAAGTTTTTAGTTCTCAAAATTAGTTTTTTGTAGTTTTTAGTTCTCAAAATTAGTTTTTTGTAGTTTTGAGTGTTTTTCTAGAACTTGTAGATCTCTTTTGAAGCAAATTGTTTTTTGTAGTTTCGAGTTTTTAAAAGTGAAATGGATTTATTGTGAGCATTAATTATTTGTCTTGTTTTGAGTTCTTATTAAAAAAACAAAAAGATTTTCTTTCCATTTCCCTGTTCAAAGAAAGAATTGCATTTTCGAACTCTTTCTTTTAGCTAGAATTTCATTGAAAGAAAAAACGAATTGCTTATCATTTTAGGTGCATTTTTTTAGTGTGTTTGGAATCGATTCTTCACACCATCAAAGTTTCATTTCCATATCTATTGACTTAAAGAACAACCCATAAAAGCAACGCTTAATTAAAATTGATCTAGCAATCTTTTCTATTTCTAGGGCTCTTATCACCAATATAGCTTAGGCTAGTATCTTGGAGTAGGGAGTAATTAACTCTCCAAGGTAGTTAAAACAAACAAGTAGATACATCTTGTGGTAGGAAATAAATCCAATTGTATTGATACATTCTGGGAAGCTTCTCTTAAAGGAGTCAATCACGAGATCATGTCTGAACCTTTGAGACAAACAATTATGTTTCATTGGGAAAGATAGAAGATCTGCGCGTATTATAAACGGTAAACTTCAGATTAACCATTGTCAAGAAGTCTGGGGTCACTTGCTGGTAAACCTTGGATTAACCATGATGAGGAGCCTTCAAGGAGATTCAGCTTTGTTACTTTTCCCTTGCGCGTGGAATCGGATCGTAGACTGTTCCCCCAGTTGTATTTTTTTCTGTTGGTAACCTTAGTGTCCATAAACTTAATATTATTTCCTAAGGTGACGGTGAAGGAAAGATCTCACTATACCTGGAGTAGACGTTGACTAGCTCACTTGGACTCTCTGGGGGGTTCTCTTCACTAGAGATGGTTTTCTGAAGAAACTTGTGCCAGTCTGTTTCATTAAGCAGGTTTTCGAGGTAACTGTTCCAACCGCCCTTTCTGTATTAAACTTATGCTAAGCTGGATTTCATCACCAGCTAGTGTTTTTAGTACGGGAAGTTACTGTTTGTGCGTGGTTTGAACTCTTAAATTTTTTAGGCATGTGATTCAGTTGTTTGTTTCTTTAGAGACTTTAGGTGTTTTTATTGAAATTTTCTTTGTTTGCGTGTCATTAATTAATATTTAATTGTGGTCGAATTACCAAGACAATCTTGTAGACTTCAGGGGAAACCTCCTGAGTATACACCAAGCCAACTTGAAGGGCTATGAGCTCTCGTATCACCTAGTGACAGTAGAGTTGGATCACCAAAAGCTGGAGAGTCATCTCTAATTGTTCATTCTGATTATCAAATACAAAAAACAGAGTATATTCAAGAGCCAATTTCATTTTTCGAAATTACTAGTAGTGGTGAGCTCCAGTATTGTAGCAATAATGCTACAACTCCTGAGGCTTCCTGTCTCTCATTTTATCAACCCGGTTGTTCGTACAAACTTGGAAGCGACGGTGTTATATGCACAAGTACTAGATCTTGTCGCAGCTGTCACTTGGTCAGCTGGCACAAGTC
>APFE031139324.1:0-47134 GCA_000404065.3 Pinus taeda | reverse complement strand
TGTAATGATAATGACGGGAAGTGATAGTCAGATGTCATAGTCATCATAAGAAGTGGTATCTTTTATCGAAATTTGTTGCTTGGGGTTGCAGTGGTAAAACTGGTTTTCGTGAGTGAATTTAGCCGGGAAGGGTATTTCGTGTCTGGGAAACGATATTGGAACACCAAGATTGGTGTTCAGTAACAGTGAATTATGGGAAAGAAAAAGTTTGTGAGGATGGAAAATGTACTAGAGTGATGGAAATCGGGAAATGATGCTATACCCACGGAAATGGTATTGCAGAAATGGAAATGATGTTTTGGGCAACAGGGAATGGTGTTGCAGCAACGGGAAATAATGTTGCGATACAGGAAATGGTGTTGCAGCAACGGGGATGGTGTTGCAGCAACGGGATGTGGTGTTGCAGCAACAGGAAATTCCACATCGCAAAATAATCCCTTTGAAACTTTTGTTTTCAGCTACCTCCCAAGCTAAGATCTGCAAAATACTGAAATGTAATATCGCAATCCTTGACAGGATTTATTAATTTCTTAAAAGAGTAGAATATCTGACCTAAAAAATTTCATAAATAATAGAAATTCAAGTGCTTTTAGGGGTAGCAAGTTCCCCTGGAAAGGAATACTGTTTTATTTCCATGCAAGTGGCTTTAAAATCTTCCTTGGAAACCGGCCGCTGGTATAACCGAAGTCGGTAGCCATTTACTAACAGTGGTGTTCTGCTCCCATCAATTGTTAAAAGTCTAACTGTCCCATTTAGAAAAACAACATCCACTTCATACGGTCCTAACCACCTTGTTCTTAACTTGCCCTGAAAATTCTCAAAACAAGAATCATAAAGTAGAGCCCAGTTACCTTTCTGGAACTGCTTCTGCTTGATGGTTCTATCATGCCGTCAGCTTCTTTGTTGCTGTATCATCATTGTTTGATGGACGGCCTCCAATCTTTTCTCATCCAATTCCTGAAGCTGCTGCAACCTGGCTGTCTGTGCATCAGTTAAATCAAGGTTAACAGCTAAAGCAGTTCTCAAGGTTTTGATTTCAAACTCTACAGGGAAAATAACATTCTTTCCAAAAACTAACTCATAGGGTGAAAAGCCTGTTGTGTTTCTCCAAGTAGTTCTATAGGCCCATAAGGTTTCAGGCAGTCTCTGAAACCAGTCCCTTCTGTTCTCCTTTATAGTTTTTGTCAAGATGGCTTCAATGACCTTGTTGGTACTTTCCACCTGCCCATTTGCTTGGGGGTGGTATGGTGTAGTCATTTTGTGCTTGATATGATATTTTTGGAGTGTGTCTTTGAAGCCATGAGAATTAAAAGGAGGTCCTCCATCAGTGACTAATTCTCTGGGTAATCCAAATCTAACAAAGATTTCTTCAAATAAGAATATTAGTATTGCTTCTTCATTAGCTTTAATGAGTGCTTTGGCCTCTACCCATTTAGTCATATAATCCGTGCATACTAATATGTACACTCTTTGATTAGATGGAGGATTAATGGGACCTACAAAATCTAATGCCCATTTCTCAAAAGGTTCAAGAGTTACCTGGGGATTGAGTGGCATTTCATCTCTATGGTTAGGCTGGCCCATTCTTTGACAGCTGTCACATGCCTTCACATATTTTCTGGCATCTTTGAAAAGTGATGGCCAGTAATATCCCATTCTAAGTACCTTGTGTGTTGTTCTTTTGTCTGAAAAGTGTCCTCCACAAGGGTCATCGTGACAAGCTTTTAGTATATCATAGATCTCGTCTTCCCCAACACATCTCAGGATTTCTTGATCTATCCCTGTGTGAAACAAACATCCGCTTATCCAGCTATACCTAGCGCTTTGCTGAATGATTTTCCTTTTTTCTCTGTGCGATAGCTGTGATGGTAATTTCCCTGCAACTAAGTAATTAGCAATATCTGCATACCAAGGTGAGTGGGCAGAAACTACAAATAGATACTCATCGGGAAAAGAATCATCTACTGGAATATTTTCATTAGTTTTTAACCGAGAAAGAAAGTCAGCAACCACATTTTCTTTTCCTGGTCTATCTACAATTGTGATATCGAATTCCTGCAATAACAGTAGCCATCTAGTAACTCGAGCATTTGTAACAGATTTATTCATTAAATATTTATTGGCCGAGTGGTCGGTATGCACAAAAGTAGCATAACCAGTGATGTAGTGCCTAAATTTGTTGATAGCATAAATAACTGCTAGAAATTCTTTCTCAGTGACCATATAATTAAGTTATGCGGGAGTCATGTTCTTACTAATGAAGTAAATGGCATAGGGAAGACCATTTTCTTCCTGTCCCAGGACAGCTCCTATGGCAGTGTCTGAAGCATCAGAGGATATGTGAAAGGGGAGTGCCCAATCTGGTCCTCTTAAAATGGGAGCTATGGAAAACTGATGTTTAAGCTGATCAAATGCTTTTTCACAATCATCAGTCCACTTAAATTCAACGTTTTTTGTTAATAACACAAACAGAGGGGAAGCTATCTTGGAAAAATCTTTGATAAATCTTCTGTAGTACCCTGCATGTCCTAAGAAGCTTCTTACTTCTGTCTGAGTTTTGGGAATAGGGAGGGTCAAAATTACTTGTATTTTTGCAGGATCGACTTGAATTCCTAATAATGAAACATAATGGCCTAATACAATGCCTTCATTCATCATCATATGGCATTTCTCAGTACTTAAGGCGAGGTGTGCTTCAATACACTGCTTGAGTACTTTTTCAAGATTCTGCAAAGCATCTTCAAAGGCAGTTCCATAAGGAGTGAAGTCGTCCATAAAAATTTCTAGAGAATCATTTACCATATCAGAAAAGATACCTATGACCACTCTCTGAGATGTCACTAGTGCATTACATAGACCAAAAGGGAGAACCTTATAAGCAAAGGTCCCCCAAGGGCTAGTAAAAGTGGTTTTATCCTGGTCCTGGGGTGCAATCCTTATCTGATTATAACCGCTAAATCTGTCCAAAAAGGAAAAGAACTTTTTACCAGCTAAGTTATCTAATACCTTATCAATGAATGGTAATGGGAAATGGTCTTTTTGGGTGGCCTTATTTAGGGCTCTATAGTCTACGCATACTCGCCATTTCCCGTTTTTCTTGGGTACTATTACTAGCGAAGAAACCCATTCACTATCAGATATGGGGTATATAAATCCTGCATTTAACAATTTTTGAAGCTCTTCTTTTACTATTTCTCTTAGATTGGGATTCATCCTTCTTTGGGGTTGACAAACTGGATGGGATCGTTCTTTAATATAAATCCGGTGAGTACATAGCTCAGGGGAAATCCCTTTCATGTCTGTGTAATCCCACGCGAATGCCTCCTTATTTTCTTTAAGTAGCTTCATTAACTGCTGCTTTTGATCATCTGTTAGGTTAGGATTTATATTTAATGTCTTTCCTGGTTCAATTTCTATTGTCACACATTTGGAAGGACTACTGGCTAATATCTGGGATGAATTTTTAGTTTCGAGATTGTTCTGGGATTTTGATTCTAGGATTGTAGTGAGGTGATTATGTATCTCTGAGCTAACCGAAGAAGGTTCGGAAATGAAGTTGCTGATTAATTCATCTTCAGTTGAGTTTTTGAGAGTTAAAGCTTGTCCGATTGTTAAAATAGGTTGGGCTTCTTCATCCTCATAGTCTACCCATATTGAATTATCATTATTAATCATGGGTATGGCATGGGGGTAAAGAGTCAACTGTTTAGTTTCCTGGCCATTGGATATTTTCATCGATCCAGATCTATAGCTAATGAAAGCATCTGTTGTAGCTAACCATGGTCTTCCTAGAATTAGTGGATGACCCCCCAACTTTGTTTTAGTTTGTAACACCACAAAGTTGGCTGCGTAATTCCAAGATTCTACGGAGATTACCAGGTCTTCGATTACTCCTTCAGGTTTGATTGTAGAGCGATCAGCCAGCTCTAAAATAGTTGGAGTTTCCCTGATTAAATGTTTCAAGTGCAGTAATTGTGTCGTTTCAAGTGTCATAATATTTATTGCAGCACCTAGATCCACTAGAACTTTAGAGACAAAGGTCTTGCCGACCTGAACTGTCACTGTAGGGTGACCAGGGTCACCATATTTCACAGGAGGGTCTTTTTCTGTCATTAGAGCAGTCAGTTCTCCCATCACATGAACTGTGAGGGGTTCCTTGGCTTTTTTTCCAGGTTTCCTGACACAAATGTCCCTAACAGTTCTGGCGTAGATAGGGACATCTCTTAGTGCTTGTAATAGTGGAATTTTAACATATAAATTCTGCAGTTCTCCTAAAAGATTAAAGGCTGGTGGCTCAAACGTTTTACTCAGAGTCAATCTTTTAGGGAAGGGTGGTTCAGCTGTTTGGACAGTCTTGTTAGTGGTTGATTCAAGAATTTCAGTTCTTTTTTTGGATGACTTCTTCCTAGTTTCTTCTTTTCAGAGTCAGTAATGTCATCTATGATGGGTTCAACTATTCTTCCGGAGCGTAAATGGATATCATTGCATTGCATGGGAAGGGCCGGTTGACTTTGAATGTCGATTACCTGCAAGGCCTTATTATTGTTTGGATTGGGGTTAGGTTGCACAGGCAGTTGGGGTCTCATTGCTTGATTATTCTGGGAAGTATTGGGTGGTAAGGAAAGAGACTGTTGTTGTTGAGGAAATGGTATCTGCTGGGCTGCCCAATTTGGGTTCCATTGATTGAAATATGGTTGTTATGGGGCCCAAGGATTCCACATAGTAGGATCAAGAAAAGGGAGATTAGGTTGTTGCATAAGTGGAAAATTCATTGCATTAAAGGGTGGGTACTACATTTGGTTCATGGGTGGGTAATTCGTTTGAAAAGGAGAATTATTATTCCAACGACTAAATGTTGTGTTAGAGCTCATACCTTGTCTTTGTGGCCATTGCCTTCTCTGTGTCATCAGGTACACTGCTTCAGCCTCTTCTTCGGTTGTCTGCAATGCTACTTTGATTCCCGAAAGAGAGGGGCATTGCTGGGTTTCATGATCCATTTCACAAATCGTGTAGATAGGTGTCTTATCCAGTGGGCATTCCCTGAGTGGGTGTTTTGCTTTGCATTTAGAACAGAAAATAGCTAAAGCAGCTTCTGCTTCCGCCTGTTTCTTCTTGACATGCAAAGCATCGATTTGTGAAGCAAAAGAACTTAACATTTCAGTTTTAAATTCTTCTAATAAGTTACCTATTTCAGCTCTTGTTTCTCCTCCACTGGCTGACTTCTGAACTCTTGAATACACATTATCTCTGCTCTTTGATCTGTTCCCTGCTCCTCTTGAGCACCTCATGCATAGATTGATAATTTGTTCAAATGGTTCTTTGGAGATGTCCCATTTTCCCAACATGTTCAACATGTCTAGGCAGTCATCTCTTACCCCCTTCAACAATATGGTCTTCAGAATGTCTTTACTCATATTGGGGTGATCAGACCTCTGCAGATTATACTGCAGCCTTTCCACAAAATCTTCTAAGCTCTCATCCTCCTTCTGAACCATCTTAAACAACTCTTCCTTCCTTTCTCTTGTTCGGCAGTGATCTTGGTATTTGGCCAAGAATCCTTCTTTCATCTGGTCCGAGGTGGTGATTTCCTGAGCTCCTAAGCTCATGAACCATCTCAACGCATTCCCTTTTAGTGTTGCTAGAAACAGTTTTAGTTTCTGATTAGGGCTCATATAATCATAACTTCTACATAATATATCAAATTCAAAGAGGAATTCATCTGGGTCTTCAGAGGATAACCCATGGAAATTGGGTAGCGCTGAAAGGGGAATGTTCTTCATAGGAGTCGTTCCTCTCGGCAGGTCCCCAATAGGGAACTCCAGGGTAGAGAGTGAGTTCTCCCCCCTTCCTTCTGTTCTGTTATCCTCCATTGGTCTTTCTCCTGAGTCACTTACTTTATCTTCTGTATCTTCAGGTTCTTCAGGTTCTTCTACCAGTTCCTCAGTGTGTTCTAATACTTCCAGCTTCCTTTCAAGCCCCAATACCTCCTCCGTCTGTCGATCCGCTTGTGAGGAGTACTAGATTTGAGGTCTTCAGGAACTCGTCCTCTGCGATGTTTCAGCCTTTGAGATGATTTCGTCAATGAAAGTCTTTCTTCCTCCCTTACCGCCTGTGAAATTAGGTTTCTTGCGTCCTCTCATGCACCTGTTATTTTCAGAAAGAAATCATTAATGCCTTTAGAAATCTTTAGTTGCCTTCCCCGGCAACAGCGCCAAAATGTTGGCTAGTTGAATTGTTTATTAATTAAACAATCAAGTACCACATTAATTGTCAACCTGGGAAAGTCTTTTTATTCCAAAGGCTACCACGTACTGTATGTACTTTAATTCTAAAAGCATTAAGAGCTGTAAGTCTTACGCTAAGTTATCACAGTACTGATAAAATAAAAATAATTAATTAAGATTACAAATCTGGAATGCAAAGAGATGGATGCTCTGTTGACAGAGGATCAGGACCCTATCCTCCAGGTGAGGACGTTCAACACCTGTCCCTGGAATCAGATTGCTAATGCACACTGCACTCAGATTCACCGGTGAAATACACTTGCATAACTTCAAACAATTAATAAAACAGAGTGCTAGCAAAACAGAATTACAAGAGGTAATGCTACAGAATCCAAACAGAGTACCTGCAGAAAGAAACTATCACACACTTACACACTTGACAGCAAAGTAAATGGGTGAATCTTGTGAGGAAGGTGGGCCCAGTCCCTCTCACAAGATTCCCCAGAACACAGAGAATAGCTTAAATGCTCAGAACGTTCTTCTATTCATCTGTCGAAAGATTCGAATACAATAAAGTTCAGACTTGCTGATGTTTCTCAAAATTTCACTTACATACCATCCTCCCTGACTAATGTAGATGTCTCTTCTTTATAGAGGAGATATCTATTACAATATATTGTTACAGTTCATTCGGTTAACCCGTTCAATCAAAAATCAGAATTACAGAAATGCTGTTGCAACAGTATAATAATATATTATTTCTTAGGTTCTGGTTGTTACACAGCTGGTAACCAACTTCGACCTTCTTCTTGGGATTCTCGCATTCCTTCGCTGTTTCCCCATACTATTCCGGTTTTAAGTCTTGGTAACTGTGTTCTACCCGCTTTAGACAGCTGCTTGATCAACCACGTCAGCATTCCTTAGATAGTTGCCATTGTTGTTCCCAGTTGTTGAAAAATAACCCGCTTTAGATGGTTGTTGTTGCTGACTGTAGCAACTGCGTAGTTGCTGCTTCTGGTGTTGCAGCAACTGCGTAGTTGTTGTTTCTGGTATTGCAGCAACTGCGTAGTTGCTGTTTCTGGTGTTACAACAACTATAGGTTATAATTCCTACGGGCTTAAGACAATTACTTGGGAACTTAGTCAGCTTTTCCAAAGATAAATATAAAGATACTCACGAATATGCAATGAACAATTAAACATATAGATATGCGGGAAGCTACTTCATATCTTGAGGTGATTTAAGTCATTGTGTAATCGAAGCTTATAACTTGTGACTGAAAAGGATAATATTATGGTAAAAATATAAGGTCAAAATTGGTCAATTCTGGGTCCTAACAACTACATGATCCCGTTGCTCATGCATCAGAGGAATCTTACTTAGCAAGCACACTTGTGCTATGTAAGTGGTCTACCTTCCTCACGTATGATTTCATATTACAGTCAAGAGTGTGAGGTTAACATCTGCAGATAGTGTCACACATCATCATGATATGTCCATGGACTACATGTCATGCACTTTAACTCTTTTTTTTTTGTGGACACTTTTAAGATCGGAGTGTGTGTGTCTTCATTGTTGTATCTTTCATAGTTGCTGGTCCACATGACCATTTTTCTCGCGGACCATGCCTTCACCAACATGGGTCAACTAATGCACCGGTGGTTGCATTAGAAGTATCACTTCAGTTCAGGCGACCCATGCATTGTTAGCTTAGTGTAGGAGTAGTTTTTTCTTGCATGCTTGTTTGCTTTCTTACTTTTCATATTTGTTTATCTTCTTGCTTGTTTTCTTAATAACTTTGATTTCACATTTACTTATGCTTTTGGTTTGATTTCTTGTTTGTTTGATTGCTTTTTTTTGTAGGTTAGTTTCACATGAAACCATGCATGACTCCTAAAACAAGATGGGTAAAGTACAAGAGGCCTTGTGAAGCTATCACTACTTGGTTATCTATCATCCTGCCTCTGTATGAACAAATTTCTACTTTTAGTCCATGATACATCGATGGAAAATATGTACTATTCAAAGTGAAGCTTGGTGAAAAGACAATTCTTGCACACTAACTAGCGTCACCTACTCTAGTTAGTTGTTTTTGGGTTAGACCTTGTGAGCTTAGTATAGTAGAGTAAGGTGAGGGGGGAAACCTTAATAGGCACATTAAGGGTATGATAAACTACTTCTTTGCAGGAACAACCTCTTCTTCTCTCAATAAGTTAGGATCCCTCTTCTGCCTTTGAAATGAGTAAGTGTTATGCACACTTACAAAGATCAAATATGAAAAAAAGAAAGTGAAAAAATTTGAAAAAAGTGAAAATGAATAAGGTGAAAGGAGAGAAAGGATTCATGTGAAGAGAGGCGATACAAGTAACTCTGTCGGGGTATTGACTAGGCTTGCTGGCAGCAAATCCATGCTTGTGTTCCTATGTGACTTCGTCGAGGTACTGTCCAGGCTTGCTAGCAACAGAGCAAGAACAGAGATGAAACTAAGACTCTGAAGACTATACTTCCTGTGCACCAATATAACCCTCAACTACAATTGAAACAACTGTGTTGACTTGGCTTGGAATGTGTGTCAATCGACCAAGAGCTTGGCAGTGCTACATCTTACAATCAAGCAAGTGTGGAAACTAAGACGAACTAAGAACTGAATAATACTTCTAGAGGTGTTAGACTTTCTTTTCATAAACAAGGTCCATTTAGAGAGATGGAGTTTTACCAGTGTGTCTCCAAGTGTTATAGTGGCTATAACCACCTTGCAAAATTTTTCCTTAGCTTCATTTGTGAGCCTTCCTACCAAACTTTCACAACACCATGTCTTCCTTCATCAAGTACACAAGCTTCAGTGATTTTCTTGCAAAATAACAACCTGTCCATCAGAGCTTGTTGCATTCCTGTCATAGTTTGTTCTTCCGGACTTGACCCAGCTGCAGGTTGAGAAGCTCTCTCAATAAGGTACGCAATTCTAGAGGGAAACTAGCCTTCCCTCAAGAAATTGTGCGATTCTGTCTGGAAGTCTACTGGGCTCCAGTATTGCACAATTCTTCCAGTGAGGGTTCATCCAAAAAATTGAGCAATTCTTCCTAGCATGGTTTCTCAGCCAATAATTTATGCAATCCTGGGCAGCAGACATCTGATCTGCCCAACAATTGTGCAAATATTCTAACAGCCAGCCCAACTCCCTTCCATAAATGCACATTTTCTCTCAGCAGTTGAGCAGATTGTTGCCTGTGCGGCTAAGTTGACTGGTTCCCCCCTTACATCAAGCCGTTGGAATAAATTTTATTGATTTCTATTTTCATCTATGAGTCTTTTAATCTCTGCTTCTAGGGCCATTAATTTTGAATTTTATTTCTCTCCAAAAGGATCACTTTCATTTCTACACATAAGATAAATTTCAGTAGAATCATCATCACTACATGCACAAGGGAATGGAAAATAACTTGTATAATGTGATGAGTCCCGAAATTGGGTAACTTATTGGGCTCAGTTTGCCTAATTGTTCTTCACCAATCCACTTTTTCATACTTCATGCATTTTTATGAGTATATTTATGTTAATTGAACGAATGAGGATAATCACTTTACCAGGAAAGCTAACACATGGCTATTGCAGATTTTTGGACAACTTTTGGACCAAGTCCAAGCATTCATGAGCCAGATGATAACCAAACACGAGGGAAAAAGGGTGATGATTCATAGGAAGGGTGTATCCTGCACTAAATGGCCCCTTCCTTGAATTCTCCACCCTCAGCTCAGAGTTCAGCAGGCCATGAAAAACGATTCCCAAGGCCAGCTGAGCAGTTTTGTCAAAAGTTACTGTTTATTGGCAGTTTGAGCAGCCAAGCCCCTTGAGTTAAGGAGGGCTATTAGAAGACCTCGTAGTGTGTAAGAGGGAAGGCTCCCAGCATTCGCAGGTTACTTTTGGAACATTTTGTATTGTGCATGCTAGTGCTGCTCTATTTTTTCTCATTTGTGGAGCTTTTGTTGTAAACATTTTATGACATGGTTATTTTCTAAATAATGGAGATCAGTTTCATGTTGTTTTAGTTCTGAGATTCTTTTTAGGAGCTTGTAGCTCTTTGGGTTGGGCCCAACCCAAGTGCCAGGACCTCCTCTATGTACTGTTATATGATTTTTTCCGTCTTTAATTAATTTCTGCTAGTAGGTTACAATCTGGTTTGGTTATTTAGTTCATTTTTGCTGATAGAAATAGTTGCTCATGTTTTAAACTAATTTAGTAGGTTCGTAACAGAAAATATCTTCAAAAGGGGCTATCAAGCAACCCCTGATCTCACCTCTCCCTCCTTGGGACCATGAGTTGAGACCAAGGTGTCCTTGCTGTTATAAAAACACTGTCTTGCTTCTTCATGCAATTTCTAGTGTTAGATTCTTAGTTGCAAAAGTTGGTTCTAGTTGTGATTACATGCTCAGATCCATTCTTCTTTGGTTTCCATAGTTTATTTACATGATTTTCTGCCAATAAACTTTTGTGCATCATGCTTATGGTTTCTAGGTCAAATTAGGTTAAAGTAGTTAGGTCTTTGGTTTGCATAGTCTTTGTTTGATCAGTTTTGGGAAATAACATGCAGAGCACCTATGATACCTCCTCTCTTACTCTTATCCCAATAATTCAACCTGCTTCACCCTCTAACTTAGATTCTTGCCTCTAATTTGCCACATTTTCTCACCTTGCCCTAGTTCCTACCCTCTTGCAAAACATTGCTTCTCCATCCTGGAACCAAATCCGATCGCCTTAACCACTCCTCATCATCAATCACCAAGCCCTAGACCTCCTCACACACTTATCTCACCTCCATACCCACTTCTTTACCTTTCTTCCACCGTCAACCCTCCAAAATCCTCTTTTCGGAACATCCTGTAGAAGCTAGAGTACATCTTGTAGAACCCCTGTAGACTTCCTGTAGAAGCTCACGAAAGTAGTTTCTTGAGATACGATCACTGTGAAACTCTTTCAAAGGATGCTAGGAACCCCTTAGGCCCTCTTCTCACCTTCCCAACTTCCTGCAAGCGCCCACTCTATTTCCTTTCACCTCTACACAGTCAAAACAATTGAAATACATGCATAATAATTCTACAAGATTACTTAAAAGTGCAAAAAGGTGTTTTTCCATATTTCACTTCAGAAGTAGCTTAGTGACATGCATTTTACCTTTTTGGAATCAATGGCATCCCTTTCAGTAGCTTGCATCCTTTTCCTTGCATCAGCAGGGTTAGTTGGTAAAACTAGGGTTTGCTAGGGTTTGCATTTCCTTTCAGCTTCTTAGTTCCCTTCTGCAAGTAGATTAGCTTCCTTTGAGTTAGCTTTCATCCATCAGTTAAAACCTTCTTCTAAGAGCTCATATAATTTGGCTTAGGCTCCCAACAGACTTGTGCCAGCTGATCAAGTGACAGCCATGGCAAGAGCTAGTACTTGTGCATACAACATCGTTGCTTCCAAGTTTGTTACGAACTACCGGATTGATAAAAGTAAAGAAGGGAGTCCCAAAAGTTGCAACATTATTGCTGCAATACTGGAGCCCACCATATTTTTGGCGTCGTTGTTGGGGAAGTCTCAAAGTATTTGATTGTTTCTTTTCTTCTATTTTCTACTACAACCTTCTGCTAAGTAGTTTATTTCATTTCCACAAAAGTAGACTAGACATTTCCTGCTTTCCTAGACTAACATTTCAATTATGTAAGCATAAATTAGAATTTCATTTCCACAATTTCAATTCTGCAAGCATAGACTAGCATTTCAATTCTGCAATTTCAATTCCGCAAGCATAGATTAGCATTTCAATTCTGCAATTTCAATTCTGCAAGCGTAGCTTAGCATTTCATTCCGGCAATTTCATTTCAGCAAAATAGATTAGTTATTTCTTTCTTTCATTTCAATTCCGTATTTTCATTTCAATTCCGCATTTTCATTTCAGCAAGATAGATTTTAGTTAGTTGCAGTTCGATCTATTTCAGTTTTGCAGTTACAAGCAGAAAAAAAAACGAAAATCAACCAAAAGGATTTCATTTCATGCCTCGTAGGAACATAGACAATACTGGAAAATTATTACCCAACACCCCCACCACATCACAGAGTCACCCTTCTCTCTTCTTCGGTGGCAGTGATCTAGAAGAACCTATAGGTGAACCTCCAGAGATATACGAAGATCCTATAACAGAAGAAGAGCAAGAAAATGTTCCTCTTGAGACCATGGCTGAACGTAGAAATGGTATAGAAGACAAGGAGAGAATAGAAGGTGTCTTTCCCATCCGAGAAACCAATGGGGACACAAAAATGAAAAACATAAGTCCCTTAGCCTTACCTCACTTCCATGGATTGACCACTGAAGACCCCGATACCTTCTTGTTTGAGTTAGTTGTCCTTTGTCAGACTTATGACTATGCAAAAGATGAGCAAAAGTTGAAACTCTTTCCCTCTACCCTCAAGGATGTAGCCTCATGCTGGTTCATGGGGTTACCTGGAAACAAAATCACAACTTGGGCTCAAATGTAGCAAGCCTTTAACAACAAATACCGGGACTACTGTAGATCAAAGGAAACGAAGTGAGAAATCTTTCGGATGACCATGGGAAGCGATGAATCTTTAGAAGACTATGAAGAAAGGTTCCAAATTTGTTATAAAAGGGTCAAGTGCACACTTGACCTTGAATCTCTGAAGCTGGTCCTACTCTGAGGAATCCCTAAAGACCTTCTAGATACCCTCCATTTTCTAGCTGGTGGAGACATCTACCAACTACCGTATGAGGACATAAAGACTGTGTTTAGAAACCGCTCAAGGGCAGTCCGGAAAAGAGGTAGGGGAAATCCACTTTTAGCTACTACCACCTTCTCCAAACATGATTTTACAAATCAAATGGAAGACCTTAAAAGTGAGATGAGACAGACTCTTTCCATGCAACTAGATACTTTCGGAATCCAACAGAAGAAAGAGGAAGCTGAGAGGGCTTTGGCCATCTTTTGTCCCAGATGCACAAGGAAGCATCCTAAGAATGAGTGTCCATTACACTCGATAGAGGTTTGTTTCGTTTGTGAGGAAGACCATCCTATGAACCAATGCCCAACCTTGCCCAGATTTAAAGCCATGTACCAACGGGTGGAGGGAGCCACTGAACCACCCTACTTCCTCAACCAAAGGAGGCTGCATGGATCCAGACCTTATCAGCAGGGGATGCAGGGGACATCCCAAACTTATTATCACCCCAACCAATCCACTCATATACCTTCTTGGGCCCCCCCTGCTCATCCTTCCTGGTCCATACCTCCTCCTTGGTCTTATCCATCTCAATACCATACTCAACCCACTGCTCATTCGTTTCACTCTCATTTGTAGCCACAACCTCAGTGGAATGCACCTCAGCTGGGGTGGAGGTCCCAATACAACTCTCCTCCTGCTATTTTGCCTCCACCACCTGCTCCACCTCAATCATTACCTCCAGCTCCTCCAAGACAACCCTAGATTCCTGCTCAACCGAACTCGAACCCCAATAACGGATAGGCCGAGCAGGTATGTACTAGAGAGACAACATGCCCTACCTATGCTGTGGAGATTTAGGAGATCAACCTACGATGAGCGAAGGTCCTTCTAGATTTCCAACTTCCTCCAAAGGAGGAGGAAAGGAAACAGGAAAGTGAACCCAAAGCCATTCCACCCCTTCCTGAGAGACTAATAGTAACCACATAACCAAACCCGGAGGAGACTAAACTTCTGGCAGAACTTAAATAGTTGTGTGTGAAAATACCACTTGTCCAGGCCATAAAATATGTACCAATATACAAAAAATTAATCAAAGAGAAGTGCTTCAAGCACCCATGCAGGTGCAAGAGAGATGCCCCAACTATCAATGTCATAGGACAACTGTCCGATCTAATGTTGGGACAAGTAATCTGTCCAAAATATTTGGACCCTGGAAGTCCTATAGTTGATGTCCACATCAATGGCACCATCATTCCTCACACCTTGATTGATCTAGGGGCTGCCATTAATGTGATGACCAGGGACACATGCTCAAACTTAATCTTCAGAGTTCCCTAAGAAAGACCTCGACAGTGCTGCAGTTAGCAGAGCACTCCACCGTGACTCACGAAGGGATTGTAGAAGATGTCCTAGTCTCTGTTGATTCTTGAGAGTACCCGGTGGACTTCTTTGTCCTTCAGCCAATGTCAAAAATCACTGGATACCCCCTCATTTTGGGAAGGCCTTAGTTGGCCACTATAGATGCTTACATTAGTTGTCGAGCAGGCAACATGACCATCAAGAATGGGCCTATGTCCAAACAGCTAGTCCTATATCCTCCTGCCCAACCTCTGTTGGAACATGATTTACCTCTCTGGCTAGAGGAGGGTGATGAGGATGAAGTCTACTCCGCACCATTGTGCACCATAGAAGCCACTAGGGGAGGTCCTCAAACCGAGGATGACCTAATTGAGAATATGATTCAAAATCCACCTCCCAGTGTGCTGCCATTAGAGGAATTGGTGGAGGGAATCCAAGCTAACAATCTGGTGTACTTCTGTGTGGCTAATCTGACCTCTCCCAGAGTTAATAATGTGGAATTTGGCCCTGAAAGAACCTTAAAGATCAGTTCATCCCTATCTCCCTCTGAGGAGGAGTTATGTAGCTTATTCAACCACCATTTGGATGCTTTCACTTGGAGCTATAAGGAGATGAAAGGAGTCCATCCTTCGGTCTGTACCCATCACATTTGCATCGAAGAGGATTGAAAACTAGTCAGGTAGTCTTAGAGGCGAATGAATCTAGCCCTTAAGGACATTGTCAAATAAGAATTGCAAAAGTTGTTGGATGCAGGATTCATCTACCCCATCTCTGACAGTGAGTGGGTCTCTCCTCTGGTGCTTGTGCCCAAGAAAAACGGGAAGTGAAGAATCTGTTTAGATTACCGAGAACTTAACAAAGCCACCAAGAAGGACCATTTCCCTTTGCCTTTCATAGATCAAGTGTTAGATGGACTGGCAGGGAAGAATTTCCTCTCTTTCATAGATGGGTTCAACGGGTATAATCAGATTCAAATCAGCCTGGAGGACCAGGATAATACCACCTTCACTTGTTCATGTGGTACCTTTGCCTATCGGGTCCTTCCCTTTGGGCTGTGCGACACTCCTGCCACTTTCCAGAGAGCAGTACTGAGCATATTCGCAGAGCTGGTTCATGATTCGGTAGAAATCTATATGGATGGATTTACTCCTTATGGTTCCAACTTCCAAGAAGGATTGAATAACCTGGGAAAATTTTTAACCAAGTGTATTAAGATGAACATGTCCCTCAGTCCCGAGAAATGTGAATTCCTGATGACTGAAGGGACCATGCTAGGTCATACAATTTCTCAGCAAGGATTACAGGTGGATCCCAATAAAATTGCTATCATCCAAAAGGTTCCACCTCCTCAAAAGCTAAGGGATGTTCAAAGTTTCCTAGGCTTAGTAGGATACTATAGAAGATTCATTAAAGATTTCAGTAAGCTAGCCTCGCCATTGTTTGGTCTTGTGGGGAAATATGTTGAGTTTATATGGACTGGAAACTGTCAAAAGGCTTTGGATGAGTTAAAATATAAGCTAGTAACCGCCCCAATCTTGAGAGGTCCAAATTGGGCCCTACCTTTCCACATCCACACTAATGCCTCCAACAAAGCCATAGGGGAAACCTTGGGACAAGTTGAGGAGAAACTGCCATATGCTATCTAATTTGTTAGAAAAAACCTGTCCAAGGCAGAGTTGAACTATACTGTAACCAAGAAAGAGTTCTTGGCCGTAGTCCATTCCCTAAACAAGTTCAGACACTACATCACTGGTTATCAAACATTTGTACACACTGAGCATTCTACGATTAGATATTTAATGAATAAAGTTGATGTAAATGCTCGTATCATTAGCTGGTTACTTTTATTGCAACAATTTGATTTGACCATTGTTGACAAGCCAGGTAAGGAAAATGTTGTTGCTGAATTTCTATTTAGACTAGATTTGCCTACAGGTGAAGAAGGAATGGTAGATGATCAAATGCTAGATGAACACCTGTTTGCTATTTCGGTACTCTCTCCATGGTATGCTGATATAGCAAATTACTTGGTTTCAACACAGTTCCCTCTGCACCTATCCTCAAAAGAAAAGAGGAAAATTGAGGAAAAGTGCCCCATTCACTTGGATTGGGGGCAACCTATTTAAACATGGCCCAGATAAGATCTTTAGGCATTGTGTTAGGGAGGAGGAAGTTTTTGACATCCTCTTCACCTGTCACGATGGGCCTTGTGGGGGCCACTTTGCAACAAAAAGGACTGCCTTCAAAATTTTACAAGCAGGCTACTGTTGGCCCACTCTTCATCAAGATGTCAAAAGATACATTAGCCAATGTGACCGATGTTAGAGGATGGGGAAACCGACTCCAAGGGATGAGATTCCCCTACAAACTCAAGTGAATTTCGAGCCATTTGAGAAGTGGGGCATGGATTTTGTGGGTCCTATCAATCCTCCTTCAAAGCAGAAGTCTTACATCATTGTGTGCACGGACTACCTGACAAAGTGGGCAGAGACAAAGGAAACCAAGGAAAAAACAAAGGAAAAAGTGGCTGAGCTTTTGAGGAAAAATATCTTCTACAATTTTGGCTACCCAAGGGAATTAGTCACAGATCAGGGAAGTCTATTTACCTCTAACCTGATTGAAGACCTGCTTTCTCATCACAAGATTAAGCATAGGACTTCCACCCCTAATCAGCTGCAACAAAATGGGCAAGTAGAAGTCACTAACAGAGCTTTGGAAGAGATTTTGACTAAAGTAGTGAGCATCAGCAGAAAAGATTGGGCAGATTGCTTGGTTGAGGCCACCTGGGCCTACAACACCACTTGGAAAACTACAACAGTTTTCACACCTTATGAGCTGGTCTACGGGAATAAGGCTTTGTTGTCCATAGAATTCAAGCACAACACATTGAGGTTGGCAGCTCTGCTGGACCTAGACCCCAACCATGCACAATAGGAAAGATTACTAGAGCTGAATGGATTGGATGAACAAAGAATGCAGGCCCTCCTCCACTCAAAAGTGGTCAAACTCCAGAGAAAGATATGGCATGATCGGTACCTTAACAGAAAGCAATTTAAGCCAAGAGATTGGGCACTGCTATATGACTCAAAATACAAGGATTTCAAAGGGAAGCTAAAGACAAGGTGGCTAGGACCATATACAGTGGAGAAATGCAACGACAATGGTTCGGTTCTCATCAGGACCATCGATGAGAATCCATCCCCATGCTCGTCAATGGGCATCGATTAAAAATCTACAGGAAACCCCTTTCTAGGTAGGAGTTCATTGAAACTTTGGACAAATTAGTGCTGGTAGTCGATCATGGCCCTGTCTCTACTCCACCCACACCTTGATAAAAAAAAAAGAGGAGAAAAAAGAAAAAAGAAAAAACCAGAAAAAGGAATAAAAAGATGCTTGGTGAAAAACTCTTAGAGGTGCCTGGGGTAGGCAGTGGGGTGAAAACCTCCTAGAGGTGCCCTAGCTGTCTCTATCTCTCTCAAAAAAAAAAAAACCAGAAAAAGAAAAAAAACAACAATAATCTCTCTTGAAAAATTGTAGGTTGCAGGGTCATACAAAACAAGGACAGAGGAAAGCTTCAGGCTACAGGCACACCTCACAAGAACATCCTCCATGACCACCCCCCTCTCCTAAGATTTGATCACATTTGGGTAATGACATCACCTTCTATAGAAAGTTCTCGGCCTTCTACAGGAAGTTATGTAGCTTCAACAGGAAGCACTGTAGCTTCTACAAGAAGTTCCTGTAGACCCTCTAGACATGCCATCATTGATCTTGAGAAAGAATTTAAAAGTTGGAATCTGCCTGATAGGTCTATGAGCACCCCTGTATCCATCCATCAGAATATGTCACCATGTTTCATCTCTTTGCACCACCACTGCATCCATCCTATTATTTGTTCCTGCACAGTCACACAAAAAAACCCTGTTTTCTTCATATTGCTAGCATAAATTTTTAGTAGCAAAATAAGTAGTAGTATTTCACTCCCCTTACCTGTCAATTGCCATCTAGACTCCTCATCAGCCAAATCCTTCGTTAGTAGTATAGCCTTGCTCGTTAGCTTGCATCCCAAGAGGAGAAGCAGCTACACGACATCCTACAGGAATCCTATAGCAGCTGATCCCTTTGGCATACACACTCTGGAGATAGGGACAGCCGAAAAATGATGAGGAAAATTGCAAAGGGCTCATCTCAAATGTGAAAACATCATCAACAGCCAAAGCCAAGTGAGCCTGTGCATACAACATCAACAAACGAGGAAACAGGTTCCAAAACCTGTGCATGTAGCATCACCACACGAAGGAATGGGTTCCAACGCCCATGCATGAAGCAGCAGCAAACAAAGGAGTAGTTCCAAGACCCGAAAAGTCTGCATAATGCGGCCGTGGCCACAGAGGTAAGTGTCTAAACTCATTCATCAATTGCATAAACTATATTTCAAAAGCTGCATGCCTGTGGAAATGGTTTGGATTAACGGGAATCGATGGACAGTCAACTGGCCACCCTCATCCAGTTACATAGCCTCGTCAGATTTGAACAAGCCAGTTACATAGCCTTGTGAGATCCGAAAAAGCGAGTTACATTCAAAATTGCCAACAAGCTATGCAACCAACACATGTGGAGTGTCCATTCAAGGAAGAATCGTTGGGACTAGTAGTGGTGGCGGCAGTTAACAACAGAGGAGAGGTGATGGCAGTCAGAACTGCATAGAGAAATTATGGCCATGATGTTGGATCAACGGTCCAGTCTGGCCACCTCACTCCCTCACCACAAATCATGCCGAAATTAAAAGATGCTCCACTGAAACTCACACCACCTTTTGTCATTTTGAACTTGCAACGTCCTCGACTGGAGTACGCATCTGCTGCTTCCCAAAAACTATTAACTAGTTGTCCTCCACTGGATTTTCTACTTGTTTTCAAAATTCTCCAACATATCGGGCTCGCTCAGAGGCATAGTGACATTTTACAGCAACCAGGGAGGTCTTCTACAAGAAGAATCCTATAGGAAATCCTGCACAGCTTTCTGGAGCAGGGAGGTCTGGGATCTCTTTCTTCATTGAATTAGGAGCTCTAAACAAGGTAGGCTCGAAAAACTTCTCTATGCATGGTATGTTTTGAAAAGGTGGTGAATTGAAGAGTATCATATTAGGGAATCAGAGAAAAGTCTGCCTATGAATTGAAAGAAGAGTGTTTTCCTGTGTATTGCACTGGGTTTCCCAGTTGTTTCTGCGTCGCGATTCTTCTACACGTTTCCTGTTTCTAAAATTCTCTTATAAGAAAGACATATGTAGCTGTGAGAGCTAGCCTGTGGATGAAAATTTTAAATTTGCATATGTGAATGCATGCTGAGAAGAAAACTGGGTCTCTGTCCTCTGTCTGTAGAAGCAAAACTCTTCCTTTCATAACCAGATAGCTGAGTGAGGAGAGCCAGCTTGCCTCCTCCCTGGAGGGACATCAGTTTCCAAATCATGAAGTATATTACCTGTGAAGGAAGATTCAACATTATCTATGGTTATCATTTCAGGTTACTGTGTGAACTTAGAAATGGAATTGATTTACCTCCATAAATGAAACTGAGCATTCCCTATTTTCTTCTTCAGTCATTGGTTGAATGTGGGAAAAAAATGAATGAAGGGATTCTAGACTAGTTGGCCCATCATGCGCTCATCAAATTATTAGTAGAAGATGCCCTGCACACCTACACTATCCCCATATCATGGGAAATATTCCGAAGCATGAATAGGGATGAAAATATTAGAGTTTTGGCCGAAAATATCACCCCATCCAGCAGTGAGGAAGAAGAACACATTGAAAAAGGTGAGTAAACCAATGATGAAGAAACGCAAGACATTCAGGCACAACAAGAATAGAGAGGAATAGGAGAAATGGGCCAGGTTACTAAGCCTAAAACAGAGTTGCAGAGAACAACACGAACACCATGGGAAAAGAGGATGCAGACCAGGGTAGAAAAAGGCTGAAAAACCCCAAATAAAATTTGTCATAGCCAAAGAAGGCACATCCAAACAATAGGGGAAGACACATCCTGAAATAACATCAACACAGCCAGAAAAAATTGACACAGGGGCTTCTATAGGAAGCAGAGAAAAAGAACAGCAAGAGGAGAAATCACTCGAGAAATTGATAAGAGGGGTAGCAGCCATGCTTGCCACTCTAAGCACACCTCCAATACAAAAAAGGAAGAGAAAAAGGAAAACTTCCCTGTACTTTAAAGCAAGGAGGAGTACACGGATCAAAGCAGGTAGACCCTAGCCTAAATCAAAAGCACCAATTGACATTGAGGACACAACTCCTAATCCCCCACAAAGATATCCATCACCTATGAACGAGGAAGCCCAAAAACTTCCACCTGGAGGGAGAGAATTAAGAAGATGGACTCAAAGAAAAGGAATCCCAATTGGCCTGCATGGCTAGCTGGGTGATAGAAGCTTTTCAATGTCGGCAACCAGCCAAGTCATATGCCTTATACCTTAAAGATCAATGGTTGCAGTTCCAGATTAACACTTTGGACCAAAGGGGCACCATTCCATTTCAAAATTACCATCAATTGATGGTTTTGTGTGACAATAGCTTGGCAGAGGATAAGGCCAAATTATCAGAGTTATATTTACACAATTTGGCCCTTCCTAACATGAATTTGTGGGTCCCAAACACTGCAGTGGGAGATGTGCAACTTATGGACATGGCCTCTTGGTTAGACGATGAGGAGAAAAGGGCAGCAAAGATTCAAAATCTCATGAACAGGGAGCTAGGGGAGCCACTCATGATTAGAGTAATCCAAAAGATCCCTTAGCCTTGATATATGCCCACCAGCACTTGGCCAATAATCCTCAGGCTCTACCAAACTACATTGAATGGCAAGCTCAAGCTATTGCCCATTTCGAGGACATGGGAAGACTGTTGGGGGATAACTGCATGCATGCTTGCACAAGAAGGTGGAACACACTATCTCACAGTCTGAAAATAAGAGAATACCACACCCCAACAAGGATAAGGGAAGGATTGGCAAGAGTACCCATCTATAAGCAGTCAATGTGAACTCAACAGGCCAGCTCGATCGGCCTAAAGTATAGTCCTCCCTTGCTCTTAGGACTACTAGAAGGAGTCAAAGAAGAAGAGGAACACACGCAATGGGAGGAGGTAGAAAGAAAAGTAGGATTTCATGACAAGGAAGGAGACATCACCTCGGAAGCCTGGCATGTGAGAGAGGTGGTCAAAGCAATCAAGGATGATGAGCTAGATTAGTTGCTCAGAGGATGAGCAACCCATTTAGCAGGGGGTGATGATGAACCCCGAAATTGGGTATCTTATTGGGATCATTTTTACTAATTGTTCTTCACCAATCCACCATTTTTCATATTTCATGCATGTTTTTGAGTATATTTATGTTAACTGAATGAATGAGGATAGTCACTTTACCAAGAAGGCTAACACATGGTTATTGCAGATTTTTGGACAACTTTTGGACCAAGGCCAAGCATTCATGAGCCAGATGACAGCCAAACGCGAGGGAACAAGGGTGAGGATTCATAGGAAGGGTGTCTCTTGCACTAAATGGCCCCTTCTTCAAATTCTCCACACTCTGCTCGGAGTTCAGCTGGCCACCAAAAAAGATTCCTAAGGGCAACTGAGCAGTTCTGTGAGAAGTGACTGTTTACTGGAAGTTTGAGTAGCGAAGCCCCTTGAGTTAAGGAGGGCTATTAGAAGACCTCGTAATGTATAAGAAGGAATGCTTCTAGCCTTCGTAGGTTACTTTTGGAACATTTTGTATTGTGCGTGCTAGTGTTGCTGTATTTTTGCTCATTTGTGGAGCTTTTGTTGTAAACATTTTATGACACGGTTATTTTCTAAATAATGGAGATCAGTTTCATGTTGCTTCAGTTTTTAGCTTCTTTTTAGGAGCCTGTAGCTCTTGGGGTTGGGCCCAACCCAAGTGCCAAGACCTTCTCTATGTACTGTTATATGTTTTTTGTTGTCTTTAATTAATTTCTGCTAGTAGGTTACAATCTGGTTTGGTTATTTAGTTCATTTTTGCTGATAGAAATGGTAGCTCATGTTTTAAGCTGATTCAATAGGTTGGTAATAGAAAATATCTTCAAAAAGGGCTACTAACCAACCCTTGATCTCTCCTCTCCCTCCTTGGGACCATGAGCTGAGACCAAGGTGTCCTTGCTACCATAAAAACACTGTCTTGCTTCTTCATGCAATTTCTAGTGTTAGATTATTAGTTGCAAAAGTTTGTTCCAGTTATGATTACATGCTCAGATCCATGCTTGTTTCTTTTCCATAGCTGATTTACATGATTTGCCACAAATAAGCTTTTGTGCATCATGCTTATAGTTTCTAGGTCAAATTAGGTTAGAGTAGTTAGGTCTTTGGTTGCATAGTCTTTGTTTGATCAGTTTTGTGAAATAACGTGCAGAGAACCTGTGATACCTCCTCTCTTACCCTTATCCCATCAATGCAACCTGCTTCAACCTCTAACTCAGATTTTTGCCTCTCATTTACCGCGTTTTCTCACTTTTCCCTAGTTCCTACCCTCTTGCACAACATTGCATCTCCATCCTGGAACCAAATCCGATCACCTTAACCACTCCTCATCCTCAATCACCAAGCCCTAGACCTCCTCACACACTTATCTCACCTCCATACCCACTTCTTCACCTTTCTACCACCATCAACCCTCCAAAATTCTCTTTTTGGAACATCATGTAGAAGCTACAGAACATCCTGTAGAAGCTATAGTACATCTTGTAGAACCCTTGCAGACTTCCTATAGAAGCTCACTAAAGCAGTTTCTTGAGATCCAATCACTGTGAAACTCTCTGAAAGGATGCTAGGGACTCCTTAGGTCCTATTCTCACCTTCCCAACCTCCTGCAAGCGCCCACTTCGTTTCCTTTCACCTCTGCATAGTCAAAACAGTTGAAATACATGCATAATAATTCTACAAGATTACTTAAAAGTGCAAAAAGATGTTTTTCCATATTTCACTTCAGAAGTAGCTTAGTGACATGCATTTTACCTTTTTGGAATCAATGGCATCCCTTTGAGTAGCTTGCATCCTTTTCCTTGCATCAGTAGGGCTAGTTGGTAAAACTAGGGTTTGCTAGGGTTTACATTTCCTTTCAGCTACTTAGCTCCTTTCTACAAGTAGATTAGCTTCCTTTGAGTTAGATTTCATCCATCAGTTAAAAGCTTCTTCTAAGAGCTCATAGAAGTTGGCTTAAGCTCCTAGCGGACTTGTGCCAACTAATCAAGTGATAGCCACGGCAAGAGCTAGTACTTGTGTATACAGCACCATCGCTTCCAAGTTTGTTATGAACTACCAGGTTGATAAAAGTAAAGAAGGGAGCCCGAGGAGTTGTAGCATTATTGCTGCAATACTGGAGCCCACCACAATGGTCATCACATCTACAATTAAAATAGAAACATGTACATGATAATTCCACATCACTATATTGAATATCTTCTTCATACTTGAGTAACCAAATAGTTCTTTCATCTATGATGGCAAATGCATCACTATAATTGCTACATTTTTCATGAATTGGTATCCTCCTTTGTGCTTCCTTGTTCTTTTACTTCTTTCACATTGTCCCTGATTTACTCTCAAGTGGTTAAGCTTCTATTGGAGTGACCTGCTGTGATACTAATTGCTACAAAAAATATGAGAGGGGGTGAATCAATATTTTTAATTCACTTAAACTTTTACTTCCACATTCATAATTTTGTACACTATTGTTCTTCATGCAACCTGGGTACCTATGTGAATCAAGTGAATGCAAATTGTGTATATCCAAATAAATAATTTTTCATATGTTCAATTAGATGCTTATCTTTAACCAGTGAATCGTTATTTCATTATCCTTTTATTAACCAGTAACTATGAGTAGTAAGTATTAGAGAAATCATCAGCACATAGAAAACATGTCAACACATATGGATACCATGATTTTAAGTGGAAACCTAATGTGGGAGAAAACCACCACTCTTGTAATCTTTATATTCTTTCTTATTATATAACGAAAGTATTCATTACATCTTGTACTGGTGTATACTCTTACCAGCATGGAGGAACCCACTTGCAGGAATAGGGCATTCACTCAGTGAACCTTTGACATATCACATGCGTTTGTGGCATATTAAACAATGCCATTAATTTGACTATATATTAGAAAATCCCTCTAAAAATCACATTATTTAACCCATTGCCAATACGAACCCAATATAGCTTCCCAATTTAAAACAACGCATACTTTCAATAGATATTGTAGGTATCCATTTTTTCATTAACATTTTTTACACCCCTTTATATTTTTTCATGAACTTTGAGCTCCATTTTTTATATTTTCCAATATAAAAACCCTTTACCCCCTATATATCCCCTATCCCCCAATATGAACCCACATGGTATGATATTTCTCCCCCAGTAAATCCCTCGTGCTTGCAAGAGTTTATAACCTCCATTTGTTCTCCAACACCTACTGGAAGGGAGATACGACCCCCTGATCTTGTTTACTAGCTCCTACCTGCACGGAGATCCTACCCCCTCACTGAAGGCTGCAACCCTCATCAACTTGTAGAAAATGTTTCATAATATTTCATAATAGATCCACTTGTATAAAAAAAAACATCAAAACCTATAGGCTATTGTTCATGATATTTCAAACTGAACCCACATGAACAAGAAGCGCAATTGAGTCTTAAAATATCAATCATTGAATCACTAAAAGATCATCCTACTGGATACTGAACTAACCACTGCAACCATATCAAACGAATGCACAACCAAACCACAACATATAAAACCATCTTGATTAAGACATCATTGATATAAAATGTCAAATACAACCAAAATCATCAACTGTCATCATCAAGCAACACTACAAACCTTAACCCGATTTAACTCCAAATATATATGTGGCTGTTATTAAGAAGACCTACATATATATGCATTTATCATGTGTTAAACTCACATATATTTAAACATACTAAATATATTATCACAAAATTAATATGTGACAATACTGAACTAGATCCACACATGATGCAACCATACTAAAGAAAACTTGCATACAAATATTAAATTATTGAATCCGAAATTCATTGCAAATCACAACATCTATCAAACCCATATCTTGGCACACATATTGTTATAGTCACACATCACTACATTCATATCATACCATCATCATAGCTATAGATCTAGATTTTTTAGATACAAACATAAACAAATCAAGCAAGTGTATTCATTATTCTTCACTATACTTTTAAATCTATCATATTTGAGCCATCTCCTTGCTCCCTAGTGCACATCTATTCCAAATAAAATCACTCATGAATAAACCATTCACTTGCATACTTAACTCCTCGATCTCCATCTCCTTATATAACATTTTCCGTTGCCAATCCCTCAGGAAAATTCTTTGGTAATGTCGTTAGTATTCATTTATGGGATCAAATAGACATTGTCACCACAATTACTACGGGAAATTGCAATGGTAATGATCCATGGTATCTACTTTTCCATGGTTCATATTATGTACACGACCCTTGTTTACATAGGTTGCATATACTTTTCAAACGTCACAATTCCCATATTTTCTCAAGTGAAACCCATATCAAGGCTTCCAACATACTTCCTCATTTCTGAAATACATGTATCAACATTCATGTTATCTAGAACAATTTTGTAATCATCAAATTGAAATCAATAACATTTTTTTTAAATAGGTTGCCATCAAGGACAATGCATCAACCACAATGTCAATTGTTTTTGTGCTGGAGATCATTAAGGCATGGAAGTTTGAGGTGTTAGTTTCATTGGGGTTGAAGAACTAGGCGATGCTAATGGATAATAAGGGTTTGTGGTAAAATTTTGGTAACCATGTTGGGAAATAGATGGCCCTAGGATTGGCTAACACAAATATGTAAATGTGTTTGACATACTCAATCCTTAGTAAGAGTTGACACGTGAAGGATCAGGAGGAGTATAAGTGTAGGTGGGACTGGTCCCCCCTTAACATTTATCATAAGTCATAGGAGGTTGAGATTGTGGTGATGAGTGTAAATAAGAAATGGATCCAATGATACCTAGGTAGACCAAGATGCCCCTGACATAGAAAAGGCACCAGTCTAATCCAGATTAGGAGAGACGGTATAACATAACCTGACTGGGTGTAAATTAGGAAACAATTTAAAGCTATATGGAGATTTTCTTCCTAGTTTGAGGAAAGTGTGATTCGACACCTTTATTTATGGGGTGCAAGAGAGTCATAAAAAACAAATCCATGTGGACATGGTCCTCAAATTCAAGAGCTTTACATATTGTCCTCCTTCTGTAAAATTCTTGTACATGATCAGAAAGGCGAGTGACAGATGTTTGATGGAAGGAATTCAATGATTTGATTTCGATGTTATATCGAAGTCATAATTGGAAATATGATAGGAAGGTGTTTACAAGAGTCACAAATATTGAATGAGAAGCATGTGGTTTGTCGACATACGACTTGGAAGCAACTCTAGTTAGAGTGTGTTGGAAGAGGAAAAGATGGATGGATTCCTCACTGATGGAGTTGGATGAGCACCACATGTCAAAAGAGAGAACATGAAAGGTAGGGTCTTCTCCAAGATTCCCTTCAAAGTTGGGGATGCCAAAAGGAAGTTCGAATGGCATGGGAGGCCAATTATTGTCATGGAGAAATGGGTCATAGATGAGCTGGCTTAAATTATGGAGTCTCAATCAATACATGTAGGTAAGGAAGGGTTTATTAGCGACCATACCTAAAGAGGTTCTGATATTTCCTCTTTGAGAGTTACCTTGGTTAGGAAAAACGTTACCAAAATGGTTTCCACCAATTGCAATTGTGCCTCACATGATAGTGACACAAGATTGGGAGGTGCTTAATTTGAGGAGGAGCTAGATGAATAAGAGGAACTAGAGTCTATATATGGACTAGGTCGAGGACTAAGAGGATGGATCCTAACTTGAAAAGCAAGGATGAGAGGATGTTCTAAAGTAAATTGTGGGCAATGACCACAAAGTCTCCATGACAAATACTTAGGCAGCGCAATGGCGTCAGGATAAAATAAGAACTCAAAAGGATAAAGGGTAAGAATAAATAAAGGGAGTAACAAATAACAAGAAAACACCTAATGTAGTGGTGCAAGGTGTAAACTAAATATAATGATATGTTTCTCTAGCTCAGGAGAACATATCTTAAGAAATAAAAATGACCTCTACCCTAAAGGTTGTCGAAATCCTAAAATAAGTCGTAGGTATATTTTTTTAGATGGAATTTGAAAATACTTCTTACTTGACAGGGTTTTATGTCCACAAGAAGAGTTTTCCAGGGGCAGGTAAGGTAAAGAGATGGTTGCTTACCCACAACCACAATAATAGGGTGTTTTCTTAAGTTTTGCCAATAAGGTTACCTTTGGCCCATGGGGTCAGTCCAATCTCAGGCTTCTTAGTAGTTAGTCAACAATTTGAAGGCTTGTAACAATGAGTCGAGTGGTCTGTGGAGAGTCATATGCACTAAGACCTAAGCTTAAACTATTATCAATCAATTTTTTTGCACACTCTAGTTTACACCCTAGGATTATGAAGGATTTTAAGCTCCCTAAAAGGACACATTACTATCTCTCAATTAAGTGATTGATGGGGGTTTTTGGAATACTATCCCACCGATCCTAAACTTAACTACAAGATTGTTTTCCCTATTTCCATGGTGGGATTAATCTACCTGAGATACGTTATAATTAATGTGGAGTGTTTCAAGTCTTGGGTTTATGATTGTAACCAAGCTTGTGCTTGCTTAGGGTATGACTTTGTGTATAATGTGTATGTGGATGGGTTGATTAAATCATGCTTTATGATTGTTGGGTGTGGAACCTGATTATCTTCTGTATTCAAAGGTTTCAACAAGATGTATACCCCAGGAAGATTGTACACCCCTCCACGGCAGGGGTAAATCCCCCCTAGCTGGGGGGTCCAGGGGCCAGCAGTCCCCCAGTAGGGGTTCAAGGGCAGCGCCCTCAAAGCTAAAAATAGATGTTAAATTGCCATGTAAAAGTCTAGTAATTTCTATTCAATCTGGGTCATTCATTAGGCGGATGATCTCACTGTAGAAGTTATGTCTAATTTAGGGTTTTTTGCCCTAGAAGGCAACCCCTCACTATATATGAGGGAATTGTATTGCATCTATGTATATCTGTATTCTGAGTGATGAAGAGAGAGGATATTGAGAGCGAAGAGGGAGTTACAGCGGATCTGTTGTAGGTTGTATCTCTTCAGTTTACTGGATAATATAATAGAAGAAGGACTGGATGTTTCTCCGTGGATGTAGCCCAAACTGGGTGAACCACGTATATCTGTGTCTCTCTTGTTTTATGCGTTTTCTGTGTTTATATTTTTGCAATATTTTATGTGTTCCATTGCTCTGTAATATATAATTTTCTAACAATGATGCCAATGCTACTTTGAAATAAAGTGCATAAACTATAAATCATACTGAAAATGAATAGTAAAATAACAACAAAATGAAACACACAATTCTGAAGCAAAAAAGGCTATGAATAAGAAATAAAAAATGAGGAAAATATAAGAAACCTAGAGAAAATAAAAGAACAAAAGATCTAATGTCTAAGGGACTAGGATCTTAGGCAAAATCTGTTAAAATGATGCAAAAAAAACTAGCAAAAAAGAGAAGGGAAAGTGCTCGAAAAGTAAAGAAAAAAACCACAAAAAGAAGGAAACTCAAGGGAGATTCTAAAGAAGAAAGGAAACACATGTATCAAATGTGAACAAGGTGTTGTAAAAATGTCCTAAAGTGTACTGCAAAATTATAACAATGAGTTTGGAAAATAGTTGTTGAAAGTTGTGCAAACTAGACTCCTCAACTCAACAGATTTTCTCCAAAATGGAAGACGTGTAATCTAAACCCTAAGGGGTATTTTCCCTCCTCAAAATGAGAAAAAATACTAATACACTCTAGTCCTAGGGGTGAAAGTTAACAAGAAGAAACCCTTCCTCACACACAGGCAGAAATTCTTGGCAAAATTCTAAAATTTTTTATTTTTTTTGCAAAAATTAGAGGTGTAGGTTTTGACTTATTTTCAGCATCCTAGTGCATAAAAAAGCTTAACAAGTGCATTGGGGTTTCACTTATTGGTCCAAGAAGTTTTCTCGCTCCTTCAAGCTCCTGCTTGCGACATATGTTGCAGACATGGTCGTCTCCTACGCGGCTCGTACATTTGACCTACAAAAAGATAGATAAACACAACAGAACAAAGATTATTGGAGAAAAGACTAAAAATCCAAAATAGAAGCGAAAATTGGAGAAAGAAAAAATCCTGAAAAATGTTGAAACAAAAGTCCCAAAGGTTCTATATTTTTAAGCTACTCGAGTCATCATTTGTTACTATGAAGTTTCTTGGTGGTTGCACCAAAATCCTTTACTTAAGTTACCGATGACATAAAACCCTAGCAACAAAACTGAATGAATTCAATTGTGCTTTAGATATCCAAAATAAAATATTAAACCCTACTACAAATAATATAGAAATATAAAAGAATGTGTAGCAAAAAATGTTATATTGATAACCCAATGGAAACAACAAAACTTTGATTTTATTAGTGAAAAATAGAATGTTTACACTTGTGAGGAGAATGGGGAGACTTGGTTCTACAGATCCCTCTCCATGGGATGGGTCCTTTGTACCCTGTGCTTCAATTATTGATTTGACTCTTTCTCTCTCAAAATGTATGCAACGAACAAAAAGAAATGGTGATGGCTTGAACTCAAGATGGGAGCTCGAATCTCATAGCATGATAATGAGGATGATGAGAATGGGCATGGTGAAGAATGAGAATAAAACCCTTCTATTTATAACAAAACATTAGGATACGTCTACATTTAAGATTATAATAAAAAATGTTGGACTAAATCAAGATCTAACTGTTGCGAATATTTTATTATATTTTAGATAGGGAAACATTATTTGAAATGATCAAATATATTTATTTAGAAAATTTCTAAAGTAATTAACAATTTGTTTTTATTAATTACTTCATGGGGATAAATTCAAATATGAATTAGAAATAATTATTAAATAACAATTTAATAATTATTTTGAGAGAATAACATTTTTTGGAAGTTTAGTTCCCACTACATAATAATCATGTCCAATATATCACCCTCATCATAGCAAATAATTGAACGAGTGACTTCACATCAAGGAGTGCCTTAATAGAGCACCTTATCACCTTCTCTCGAAGACCCCATTGACTATTTGGAGAGAATAATAAATAAATAATGACATATTTAATTATTCTCATAATTTTTTTATTTTGATGAGAAATGATTTAGGAAAATGTTTTACTAAATTCTTTCCTAAGGTGAAAAGAGTAGGGGAAATTTTAAGGGAAAAATTTCGCAAATAGGGTATTTTTTGGACAAAATATTCGCTAATTTGGTTAAAAATTAACCTATTTTTTACATGTATATGATTAAATGGATGATATTGGCCAAACAATTACTAATTTTAATAGTAAATTGCATGTTTTTTTATTAATTATTCACCTACATTCTATACATATGAATTTTAAAACCAAAGTAGTTGCCTACAATACTATATATGGGAAAATATTTAATCCTTAAAAACTATCGTGGAAATTGGGATTTAATGTCTAAAAAGTCATCCTACATGCTGTATTTCAATCAACCTAATAGGAGGTGGTTAGGTGATCATTTTTGGGGTGATAACAACTATGCAAGATTTGCTCCATCTTAAAACACTTAAGATTATAAGGTGATTCTTAGGAAATACATGATACTAAAAGATCTTTATGAACAATCATGGTAAATTTCTAGCCCCCTAACCTTAATCCTTAAAAAGGATTCACTCATTTTGACTGAAGAAGGAACATCGGAACTCACCAAAGAAAATTTTAAATATGTAATTTTATCTTAATATTTACAATCATTGGTGAATATCACTAGTCACTAAAGTGGAAATTATAAACTGTGTGGTGATAATTTTGTAAAAATATTTAAAATTTCTAATAATTTGATATAGTATCTGTAAAATATTTTCTATTTTGACAATAAAAAATTTCTTTTTGGAAAACTATCCCACATACAAATATTAACCCCTAAAATTTTCCTTGGAACTCACTCTAAAGGATTCCATATGGAATACTCTAGTATTAACAGTGCTAGAAATTAAAAATATTGTTATCTTTTAATGTGATGCCTCAAGTATAGATATATGGGTAGTATTGATGCAAGAAGGGAGCCCCTTCGTATTTACCAATAATCAATTGTATGACCACAATTTGGAAAAATCTACATATGAGAAGGAAATGATGACTATCCTTCATGAAATGGATACTTGGTGACCATATCTCATAGCGATCGCTTTCATATTAGTATTGGCCATCATAGTTTAAAGAATTTTCTTTAATGAAGGTTTAATTTACCACAAAAATATAAATGGGTCACTAAGAGGTTGGGGTATGATAATGAGATCAAATATAAGAAGAGAAAAGAGAATGTTGTGATTGATGCTTTATCTAGACAATTTGAGGAGGATGGGTCACTTCCTTCTTTATCATTACTATGCCTAGTCTGGCTCAAGGAACCCTATAGGGAATGGCTATGAAAAAAGTACTTGAAGGTAGCTCATCTAACAACTTTAGATAGATGTTAACCCACCTAAATTTATGCTTGCAAAAAATATGCATTATAGTATAAAGGGCACATTGTTTCAACATAGCACTTGATCCCATAATAATGAGTCTTATAGGAGTTATATTCATCACCAACAAAGAAGCCATTTTGGTTTTCAAAACTCCTTTGAGATGACCATTTTTTCATTCTTTTGGGATGGTCGGAAAGATATAACTACCAATAGAATTTTGTAGCTTCTCTTCCTTATATATGAAAATAGAAATGAACTTACCAATGACTTTATTTAATTCAAAATTTTGGTAGTGTAGCATGTCGAGTGACCCTTCAAGGTCAAGGATAGGCCATAAAGGAAGGGTTTTTGATCTATAAACTATCATAGATATTCCGTTGGAATACTTAGTCACAATAGCTCTAGTGAAAATACTCAAATATTTATTGTGAAGGTTAATCGACTTTAGATCCCATATTATTTTAATTTCTATTTTTTTGGTTAAATATATGAAATCCATGAAATGTGGACAATAGATAACATATAAATACACACACATATCCACGAATAGAAACAAGATTTTACTTTGGGAAACTATTACAAGAGAAAACCAAACTAGAAGGTGAGGCTACTCAAATCTCTATTTTATAGTATGGAAACATGTAAATACAAAGTAAGAGATACTCCCTATCGAGTTACTTAAGACTTGTGGTGTATAAGGTTGTTATAGAATCTTATCCCCTTCTATTATGATCTCTAAATTCCAGGAAAAATTTTAATGATGGAAATTTATCTTAAAGATTAAAAACCTCAACAAATCTTGCTAGTCTATAATATGAAAACTCTAAAATATTTATTATGTTTTAATATATGATCTCTATATAAATTTGGCGATATTTAAGATAAAACAATTTTATATTATAAGACTTGGGTGAATTATTTTTAGAAAAAATGGAAATTGCAGAATCTTTTTTTTGGAAAAAACATGCAAAATTATCCCACCTACTAATATTAGCCCCTAAATCTTTTTATGCTAAATTCTCACTCTCAATTTCTCTACTAATATATCGAACAAATGTAATAAGGTAGAATGAACCCCTTCTCCTCCTAGTGTCATGGTATTTAACATTTCTCGATAGTCATCTAGGGGTAAGAGTTTGACCTCTTCAACCCTCAATTAGAGTAGTCGTTTTATATCTTCTTGAAACTTCTTGAAATCTCACATGTGGATAGCACCATATGCATGATTAATGGCCAATAAGATGGCATCCTCCCATTCCATGGTGGTTAACATGATAGGTTAACTTGTGGGAGGAATAACACTTGCATATGAACTCCAATTTGATGTGATTCTTGCACCACTAGAAAGATATTTGAGGGCGGCTTAGTCTCATAGGACCTTTGGCCCCTAGATATGCTATTTGATGCCTCAGAGTGGTTCTAGAGTGTTTCAAACTCTAGTTTTCCAATTTGGTACCTATTATTAAAATGACCCCAAAAACTAATTCTTGTAAATTTTTTCTCTCTAAAAGCACTCAGATATGTGACTAATGGACTTGAGTCAATAGGAGGGGTAGATGATATGACTTCTAGAGGTAGGTTGAGATGGGTCATATTTCTTCCAACTACTACAAACACCTTAACTATATTGTGAAATCCAAGTGTTTCTCACAATAAAACCCCATGGATTCTATAACCTCTTTCTCTCATTTTAAAATTTTCAACATGTGCTTCACTATATTCATTGCATAAGGATACCTAGTGCAATGCTTAACTTTAACATGTTTCTTGACCTATTCCTTCCACTTATCCAAATGAATACTAGGATTCATCACACTACATTGTGCCTTTACTATTTCCTTTTGATGCCACTTCACTCTTCTTTCCACCTTGCTAAGATGATAAAAAATTAAATAATCACTCTTGTAGTGGCAATGTGCCATTGTAACTATAGTGATAATCATAGTAAACACCAAACCACCATGCTTTAGCTATCACTAGCACTAGAGGCTAAAGTTTGGAACAAATATGGATAACATAGACATTGTCCCAACTCTAGGCAAATAATTGCACAGTGTGTCCTTTGCCATTGGACAAGGAGCTTGAATCTAAAAAAGGTAAACAATGCAATTTTCATCTTAAGTCCAAGCCAAATAAACCCACATACATCACTCATTGGCCAATTCCTCCATCATACCCTTCTTGATTATACACACAACACAAATGAGAAAGAAAGAAGATTGGATAATACTAATGTATTAACTTATTATTACATAGACTTTGTAAAATTTAAAAACAATATTAAAATGAAGAAAAAGTTAGATAATAAACCATATTTATTTAGCACATACCATTTGTGCCATAGTAAAAATTGGATAATCAACCTCATTTATTTCTGAAATACAACTATACAAATCAGCCTAATTTCCTTATTAACCTAATTAGTCACCAAATAAATTTATTATAACACAATATAAAAAAATCAATATTTTTCATGGATAAAAATCAATGTTTTCAAACTTTTAAACCCGAAGTAAAAATGTTTAAGTGAATAAATCTTAAAATTACCAAAATACCTTTCCAATCTAATTATATAATTATGGAAAATCCTCATCTCTTTTAAATCTTTATTAACTAATTCAAATCCCCACTCCCTATGGACACTCAACCTTTTTTAGTCTTTTACGCTAGAAGATAACCCCACCTCCCACGTGTTACCATAACCATTACAAAAAAAAAAGCATAGACGAGGATAGGAATTCTTCAAAACGTGATTTACACCAATTCCTTAATTCTATCAGGAAGTTGAAACTTACTCCTGGTCGAATAATCTCTATCGTCTCCAATAGTGATGGTGATGCCCTCTTACTATTTGATTATTAAAAATCTAAAGGTGTGATTAAGAATCTATAATGCTTCAGTCACGAGTCACTAGTGAATAGATGTGCGGAGTTGGAAACGCTTTATACAAGTGCGGTGCGGTTGTTCGAGGATCTACGTCTCAATTTTTTATGCAACCACGTCGAAACATAGTGCGCGGAAGAGAAACCTCGACTTGGCTCAATCGTTTACCGTTAAATGAATGCTCTTAGATTTTTCCATATGGCCTCCACACCCTTATATATATCACAACAACCAACCCTGGAGTCCCAGAACAGATCAATAGTGGCTATTCTTCTCCATTAATTAGTTATTTCATCTGTTCATTATCTTCTTGTTCTCGAAGTCCATATAAATTGGGCTCGTTCTCATACGTAGTGTTCATTATTATATTGCGACCATGGCCGCTGTAAATGCATCGCTGATGGCGATGAATGGAGCATCGCTCCTGCAACGGAGGCCAGCGGAGAGGTCAACAGCCGGCAGGCAGCTTCGAGTAAAATGCATGGCAGGGGTTAGTAATTCTGCTGCTGTCTCAGTATCCACGAATTAAATTATATGTTCTAATAGAAGGGTTTATGTTATTGTATTTATAACCTAATTGGCGTGTGCATCCACAGCCGAAGGAGTCAAGACAATCACCTTCCACGCCTCCTGAGAAGGTAAGCGATTAAGCGTCAATTTTTGCATTAACATGCACTGCCCTGCTCGTGCACTCAAATAAATTGACTCGACATAAATAATAATGCAGGTGAGCACAAACTTTAAGGACGTGTTTGCTTTCGGAGGGCCAGCGCCGGAGACCATAAATGGGAGACTCGCCATGCTCGGATTCGTCTCAGCTGTCGGGGTGGAGATAGCGAGCGGGAAAGACCTCGTCGCCCAACTGGCCAGCGGAGGAGTTCCACTATTTATTGGAAGCGCGGTTCTCCTCACGCTTGCTTCTGTGATACCCATGTTCAAGGGAGTGTCCAAAGAGAGCAAATCACAGAAAATAATGTCTTCTGGGGCAGAGATGTTGAATGGGCGTTTTGCCATGCTTGGCCTCGTTGCGTTGGCGTTGACTGAATACCTTAAGGGAGGTCCTCTCATTTCATGATCATCATCAGCTCTATACCAAACCTCATACCCCTCTTAGTGGAGGATGTAATCGAACCCAAGTTGTATTGACTCTGCTATCACGAGATGGCATTGTAACAAATTGTTTTGGCAGTTTATGCTATAATTGACACGTTCATCCACAATCTGTGTCATTTTGATTAGAATATTTACAGAATCAACCTTTTAAAAATATTTCTTATTACATCTCGGCAGGAACTCTAATTCGATTTTGCCATGTTAATCATGAATGGATATTAACCTCAATATTTTTTTTAAAGGAAAAATGGTTTTCAAATCAGTGCTTGTTCAAGAGTACAATGTGCATTTAACTGACATTCTTATTGACAAAATACTTCAATAACCTAAATCATTCCCTAGTATATATAAATATCGTGGTTTTACCGGCACTATCCTGCATTATAATCGTTGAAAAAATATTTTCGATAACCTGAAAACCCTCCCAATAGTATAATAGTCATAGTTTTACAAGAGATATCGTAGCTAATTCCACTCTGACAAGATAGTGGAGTTATTGGACCGCATACTCTAGCTGGAAAATGACAAAAAATTTTGGGAGATTTCATCTTAGAACAATATGCTTCCTCATCAAATTTCTCTCCTCTTGCAACATACGGTTATTGCTTGAACACTTCAGCTCACCTTAACCAATGTGTCTACTTCTTTAGAATCTGCTTAATCAACAAAAAGGTACATCTCAAGCGTTATAAATCTTAGCTCACCTTAACCAATCTGTCTACTTATTTAGGACGTGCTTACTTCTCGAGTCTTATAAATCTTAGCTTCAACATTTCTCATAATTCACATATAAGTTGTGGAAGTTAGATTTCACTTTAGGAGATAATTTGGAGGAGTTTAACTTTCACAAATTTCACAGTAATTTTTTTTCTTTATATTAGTTTATATTAATAAATATAGCAGAAGAAACTAATTATATCAGGCATAAAAATTGATATTACTCATATTTTTTATTTTTAAATAATTTTTTATTATATTTTCTGAATAATTATATCTATAAAAATGAACTATATTTTTGTAGGTTGGAATCCTGTATATTTTAATTTATTAATTAGTCTTGTGTGATCCTAGGAAGGGAAATATAGTATCACTTACACTATACAATGGCCATTAGTTATGGTGATGAAGAAAAAGGTTTAAGTAATTAATATAATGGTTATTAGTTGCCATTTTGACAAGGAAGAAAGAGTTAAGAGTGAGACACTCGTATTGGTAGACCATCTTTTCCACATTCCAATTGGCCATGTCAACAAGCCAACATGGTGTACAAGAACATGCACATGGAAATGCTTATGTGTCCTTGTGGTTCTAGTGTTGACTTTGACATTTATTGCTTGTCTTCTCCCACTATTTGAAGCTTTTTCTAACCCTTCTTCCTCACCATTGTAGCAGCCCAAAGGTAGAGTGGTCTTTTCACTCCTAACTAAAGAGACATTGACCCACTATTGGTTCATTATCTTGTTGTTGATGATGATAGGATATGAGGACTAGGGTTTGGTAGTGTACTAATATCTATGTTTAATTTCTACTCTTATGTTCTGTCTTGTTAGTGAAAATAGTTTCTTTCATCAATGAATTGTCTTTAGGTGGGTTTAGTATGCCACTTCATTTGCCTTTCTTCTTGACTTCTACACTAGTAGAGAGATATAGGAAAAATCCTTTGGAAATACAATTTTTCCTCTACAACTCATCCATTTTTGTAGGTAGGCAAATAATGGTTTGGATTTTACTTGTTGAATTATTTTTCTTCTCATTGTATGTGTTTAATCTACCCTAATTCACTTTTGTGGAATCTATGGTAGTTAAATTGTCACCGGTTTTAGCATGCAACTACAAAGTATAGATCTAAGCATGATAAAAATACTTCCAAGCACTTATGTGGTAGGATTTCCATGTACCATCCCATGAACCCATATTATTATTTTCAACCTATCTAACTCTTTGAGGAAATTAATTTCTAGTAATTTCTTGTTTGTTATGGGTATTTTTTTGTTGTAATTATTGTGGCATAATGTGGGGTTAGCTAATTGATCTCTAATGTTGGTAATTCAACCATGCTTCTTTGCTTTGTTGTGCATGTGGCTTTATGGTTTCAATTGCATGATGGATGTTTAGTTTCTTTTAAATGATTGCCAAGCTATTAGTTCTTTGACTTATGGGTTTTCTTATTTTTTCATGTGGGTTTATGTAATGCCCTAGTTTTGATGCTAGAGTGAATAATGCATGTTTTATACATGATGAAAGGTTGGAGATCCTATAAATGTAATAGTTTGTGAATTTTATCAATAAAAATACATCATTAACCATAGACATACAAGGACAATATTTGTAGGGTGCTATGATTGCATGACAGATGGGAAGGTATGTAGAGAGGCTAGAGAAAAATTATGATATTTTGCTATCTCATATTTGAATTAATGGAGAAAATGAGTTACATGAAATTTTTGTTTAGGGTGACACATAGCACATTGGGAGAATTCAAATATTAACCCTTATTTTGGATGGTATGTGGGATTCCTATGTAGAAATTCCTTGTAGATTCAAACTACTAATTTTAATTTACTAAAACAATAGACTTGAATCGACTCTACTCATCAACAGAAACAATTAAACGATCACAAAATCACAAAACATACAACATACAAGAGAAAGAATTCAATCAACATATTACACAATGATTTCCTCAGGAGAGCCACAACTAAAAACCCTTGCTATCTGTATATTTCATTAGTCAGAAAATATGAGAAGATTACAATGCTTTAATTAAGCCTGAGCAACCTCTACACTATCTCTATCTATCTTACTGCTTCCTAGACAAGCACAAGCCAATACTTAGCTAATTTTCTACTTTCCCAAGTCCCATTTTCTACTTTCCCAAGTCCCTATTTGACTTCGTTGTTTTGTTGGGAATTAACCCCTATTAATTAGGCAAATTCCTCAATTGGAATTGTGCAGTCCATCATAGTCCTTCCTTTGACTGCATGCATTACCTGTACAATTTGGATCCATCATAGTCCTTCCTTTGACTGCATGCATTACCTGTACAATTTGGATGATTATACAACTGATAGTACATTGTCCCTTAACTCCAATATCAACTCGGTAACTCTCAAACCTAACATGCATGAGTTATTTATGAGTGAATCATCAGTTGACTGATTAAACACATGATGCAACACCACACTATCTAACCCCCTACTAGTTCCTCCATCTATTGGAACTAGTTTAACTCACTTTAACATAGTTAAACTGAATTAACTAATTGCAACTCAAAATAAACTCAACCAGGGCTCCTATAAAGTAGGAGACACTGTACATGACTCAAGTTAGACCCTCAACTCAAATTAACTTGGCCAACTAAGTCAATTTAACTTAGTTAACTCGTACAAGTTCTCTTGTGATGTTGAATTACAATTTTATCCTAATTTAATTCAAGGACAAAATTAAATTAGGATTTTCTTGTAGTGTTTTCAACACTCCCTCTCAACAAGAAGGGATTATCAGATATCCCAATCATGCCTCTATTGAACTCGAATTTTCCTATTGAGAGTGCCCTAGTCAACATGTATGCATCCTTTTCCTCTGAAGGTGTGTACTCCAACAACATGATTCTCCTTTGCAGACAATCTCTTAGATGGTGATACGAAATATCTATATGCTTGGACCTATCATGAAAAAATGGACTATGAGAGAATTTGATACAACTTTGATTGTCACAGTAAATCAATGTAAGATCCATCTCTTGACCAAATAATCCAACAAGGATCTACCTCATAGAGATAGCCTCACAAGTTACTTAACTATAAGCCATGTACTCTACTTCTACTCAACTGAGTGCAAGTGATCTTTGCTGCCTAATGTACAAAGAAACTATTGCTAACACAATACTCAAGATTCCCCCTAATTTGATGTTCCTGTCGGATGGACTCCCTGCACAATATTCATCTATGAATCCTTGTATCTTCAATCCCTCTCTTTGTTTGTAGCAAAGACCAAACTATGCAGTGCCTCTGAGGTATCTAAACACATGCTTAATTTCCTTCCAATAGATTTTGGTTGGATTGACCATTTCTTGACTAAGTTTGTTAACTGCAAAACATATGTTCGATCATGTGTTCACCAAATACACTAGTGAACCAACAATTCTCCTATAAATAGTAGCCTACACTACTTCACCTATAGTATCATCGTCCTTCCTCCAATTCCATGCTAGAGGAGTCTCCATGGGTTTGTTTCTCTCCATGTGGAACTCATTCAGTATCTCATTCACATAGTTGCTCTACGAGACAAACAGTTCCTCATATCCTTGCCATACTTCCATACCAAGGAAGTAATGCATGAGCCTGAGGTCCTTCATCTCAAATTATCTTTCAAGATCCTCTTTCCAAGATTTGAGAAACTTGTTGAACAAAAATATTCACCCTGACATTCTGCAATCTGTGTGAGTCTATCAACAATCATACTTTCCTCTTTTGCAAGTCTTAAGCCTCAGTTCTTCATATTAAGCCTTGAAAATAAGAGAAAGCCCTTAAAAGTTTCTAAAACTCTGGTTCCGCACTTTCTCTTAGCATTACCTGGAGTCCCACACCTAATGGTCATGTCCCCTACACACCTGACCACTCTGTCTCTGTGTTATGGGTGAGGACCCCTGTAAAAGTTAAAAAGGTGCAAGTATATTCTTAAAAACTCACTTTGAGTCATTTCTGGAAGCTTCTAGAGGGAATCTTGAAGTGACAAGTTCGCTCCTTAAGGGTTCATGCATCCCATACCTTAAGGAGCTAACCCCTTGATGTGAGGAGCTTATCCCTTTGAAGGAGGACTCTATCCCTTCATAGGTGGACCTGTAACCTCCTTCCTTTGCACTATAAAATGAAGCATTGGGCTGGTTAATGGGGAGGTTGAAAGCTGAATATTTTTGAGGTGAAATGTTGCAGGAACTTAGTCTTCCTAATTGAGCTTTTGTGAGGAGAGATTACATACCTCTTTGATCTCATTTAGAAGAGTGTGAGGCTTGTCAAAGTAGAGGAGATTCCTATTTTGGACCCTGGGAAGAGCTTGTATAGCATCAAGGCACCACAGTTTGAAAGTTCTTCTATTTCAAAGTTAATACAATCAAGCTTATTTCTCTCAATAAGTTGTGTTTTATGGTTTATTTTATGGATTCCTTGATCACCATGGTGAACATGATTTATTATATTAGCTATGCAAGTGTTATTTGATGTGTGCTTGTTTGTGATTACAGGTTCTCAAAAGGAAACTCTTTCAGATAGTTGAAGCATGGCTACCACAAACTAGCGTTGGACTTAAGGTAGGGTCTAAACACCTCTTTAGTTTTATTAATGTATCACAATATGTTTAGAGAAGGGTAGATTTGCTTGTCCTGCTTGTTGCTAGATATTTTTTTATACTAGGGAGATCGGCCTTGTCCACAAGATCGATTTATTCGGCCAACAAATTGGCGACCATACTGGGGAACTAAATTTGGTTTTTTGATTTTCCTTTGTCTTTGACTTGAGAAACTTGTTATTATTTCTGGTTTTTGCTTGATGTGTGTGGGATTGGGTAGTTTTTAGGATCTGGATTATTTTTTGTTTTTTCAAAAATTTTTAGAGGACCGTACGTTCTGTTTCTATTACAGTGCGGACATCTCCGCACTGGTCCTTTAGTGCACAGAGTGGTACCGCATCTGGTTCTTCTCGAAGCCTGCAGACCCTATCAAAATTTTTGAAAAACCTAAAATGTTTTCGTCAAGTTAAGTTTAGGTTTTATTTACGGCTTTTAATCTCTGCCCGCATGTGCATGTGTCCTGCCAAAAGTCTCTTGTGAGTAAGTTCCATTGGTATTTTTGTTTTAGATGACTTTCTAGAAGTTTTGCATGCCTGGATTGGTTTTCACTTGGTCTTTGTAGTGATTATAACATTCCACTATCGGAACTAGTGGTTAGACATGGATGTATTGTATGACTGGAACTTACACTTCTTAATATAATAGAGCCAACACATTTCTTACATATATTGTATTGTATTTGGTTTAGTCTAAATGATATATGTATTTGTTTGCTTATGCATGCATGTATGGACTATTCTGTGTATGTATGTATGAATCTTTCTGAAACTTGTTGTTGGTTTAACCATCACTTTCGATTGCTAGCTAAATTTCCTTCCATGTTGTGATGCATCTTTGCTCGTGTGTTCTGTTCTTAACTATGTTCTATCAGAGGTTTCCAAGGGGTGCACTCATCCCAACCCCCATGTGTTAGAACCTCTCATGCACCTTCCTTGGCTTGATGTAGCTATCACACCCTTTCTACCTATAGAGACAACTTACTTGCCTTTGTGCACAATTGTGGTCAAGGCATTATTGTACGACCCACTGTTGGGACTCCTACACGAAATGGTCTGAGTTTTAATTTGAACTTCTTACCAGGGAGATCTCATTACATATTGGCGGGTTCAACACCATCAACATTTTGGTGCTAGAAGGAGGGCCAAATGACAAGCCAAGCCCTAATCATCTGTTTTGAATCTTCGCACATATATCATGGAGTTTCTTATAGCTTTCCCTCTAAAATATCTTTCCAATAGACATATCTTTCACGTCGAGAGGGAGTTCTAGGATCACTTGTCAAAACTCACATATGATGGTGAAGGCAAAGTGGCCTGGCCTGAGCACTTATATGACTTCAATGCTCTCATGCATGGCATGGAAGATTTTAATGAAATATAGGTCTGTTCATTGCTCGCACACACACTTTGGGACCATCCATCACAATGGTGTGGCACACCACCTCATAACTCCATGCACTCATTCAAGCACTTGAGCGATCTAATCGAATTTGTTTTCCACCATTTTGATCCTGAAATGTTTGATAAAAGTTTTTTAAAACAATGAAATGCCCTACACGAATCACCTATGGAGTTTTCAAAGTGCTTCTGTCTATTCATGTTTGAAGCCCCAAAACTTCAAATGAAATTTTAGTATCTCATGGATAGATTCAAATACTTCCTTGTCTAATCTATCAATCCAAAGAAGAAGTTCAAGCTTAAACCCCACTCAACATACTTCGGTGATGGAGCTATGCAATCACAGACAGACACGGTTGTTGTCATAAGTGACTGTCTGTCGTCCATTCATCAAACAACTCCACCATCACAGAGTGATGTGGGAGAGCATGCACACACATCTGTTCAACCATCACATCCTCCAGACCTCGATCCTTCCAATTTTTGCGTAGACTTGGCTATGAGTCTCATACCTCATCACATGTATTTTGTGCCTCAACCTCCATCTTCGAACCGGGACAATCCTCCAAATGAAAGTATCTTGTGTTCTTCCATTCCGGACTCTACACCTATTTTGAACAAGGATTGATCTATTGATGGAGTTGGTGTTGCACAACCAACATGCGCTGACATTCATGAAGAGCATGACTGGGAGCTTGAACATCCACTGGTAGCACAGGACCATCTTTGTCTATCTATACGTCCTCCATTTTTTCTTGACCTCCTTGGTGATCTTGCTATCCCTGATTTTTCATGTGTATATCTATCCATAGAAGCACCCATTGTTGATCATTCATAGGACACACCAGATGTCAGTCCATCATTGGACAATGGAGAGGACCAATCATTCTTTGAACATCCACTTAATTTTTCATCTATCTTTACCGAAAATGTAGAGGATGAACATTCTTGCTTCTTGTCTACCCCTCTGTGTGCTTCATCAAATCATGAGGATGCCGACAAACATCCTGCATTTTATGATATTAGTTGTAACAATCTTTTCACCCCATCATTTGATCACGATTTTGATTCACTCTTTGTTAATTCTTCTAAGAAACTGGTCTACAATGATCCATCTTTCATTGAAGATGAAACCCCCCATATTGTCGAGGCACTTCAGCCTGAGATGATGGTTATGTCAAGCCCTTGTTGTCCTGAGGTTGGTTTCACTTCTGATCAAGAAATTGGTCAAACATGTAAGGCTCCCTCATCTGTATGAATTTAAGATCAATCTAACACTCAGATTTCACTTCCTCCACCCAAAGTACTGTTGGCTAGTTGAATTGTTTATTGATTAAACAATCAACTACCACATTAATTGTCAACTTGGGAAAGTCTTTTTATTCCAAAGGCTACCGCGTACTGTATGTACTTTAATTCTAAAAGCATTAAGAGCTGTAAGTCTTACACTAAGTTATCATAGTACTGATAAAATAAAAATAATTAATTAAGATTACAAATCTAGAAAGCAAAGAGATGGATGCTCTGTTGACAGAGGATCAGGACCCTATCCTCCAGGTGAGGACGCTCAGCACCTGCCCCTGGAATCAGATTGCTAATGCACACTGCACTCAGATTCACCGATGAAATACACTTGCATAACTTCAAACAATTAATAAAACAGAGTGCTAGCAAAACAGAATTACAAGAGGTAATGCTACAGAATCCAAACAGAGTATCTGCAGAAAGAAACTATCACACACATACACACCTGACAGCAAAGTAAATGGGTGAATCTTGTGAGGAAGGTGGGCCCAGTCCCTCTCACAAGATTCCCCAGAACACGGAGAATAGCTTAAATGCTCAGAATGTTCTTCTATTCATCTGCCAAAAGATTCGAATACAATAAAGTTCAGACTTGCTGATGTTTCTCAAAATTTCACTTACAGACCATCCTCCCTGACTAATGTAGATGTATCCTCTTTATAGAGGAGACATCTATTACAATATATTGTTACAGTTCATTTGGTTAACCCGTTCAATCAAAAATAAGAATTACAGAAATGTTGTTGCAACAGTATAATAATATATTCTTTCTTAGGTTCTGGCTGTTACACAGCTGGTAACCAACTTCGACCGTCTTCTTGGGATTCTCGCATTCCTTCGCCGTTTCCCCATACTATTCCGGTTTTAAGTCCTAGTAACTATGTTCTACTCGCTTTTAGACAGCTGCTTAATCAGCCATGTCAGCGTTCCTCAGATAGTTGTCGTTGCTGTTCCCAGTTGTTGAAAAATAACCCGCTTAGATGGTTGTTGTTGCTGACTGTAGCAACTGCGTAGTTGTTGCTTCTGGTGTTGCAGCAACTGCGTAGTTGCTATTTCTGGTATTGCAGCAACTGCGTAGTTGCTGTTTCTGGTGTTACAACAACTATAGGTTATAATTCCTGCGGGCTTAAGACAATTACTTGGGAACTTAGTCAGCTTTTCCAAAGATAAATATAAAGATACTCATGAATATGCAATGAACAATTAAACATATAGATATGCGGGAAGTTACTTCATACCTTGGGGTGATTTAAGTCATTGTGTAATCAAAGCTTATAACTTGTGACTGAAAAGGATAATATTATGGTAAAAATATAAGGTCAAAATTGGTCAATTCTGGGTCCTAACATCCCCCCAACTGAAGATATTGCATGTCCTCATGCAATGTTTTACTCTGAATTCGAGTCGGAGTACTGGGATGAACAATGTAAATTACTGAGACAATAACTATAGGAGGTGACGTCGAACTTCTTTCTAAACCCACAGACAGTCTGTATGTGTTTCCATGCTGCTGCTTCCTCCTTGTTGGATAATCCAAACTAACCCTTATATTGTTCACCGGATAACCATAGAAGTGGAAAATTAAATTTGTAGCCCATCCAGCTTTCAGCATAGTGCTGCATGCATCTAATATAGAAAGGTACCCTTGTGAGTGCTACCTACAAATTTGATGGATTATAAGGGTGATATTCTTTCCTTTCTTTGGGGCAGTTTTCCCAAAACAAATTGCTTGCCTTAACAGCCAAGGGTGCCTTGGTTTTCAAATAGTGCTGACAGTCTTTTAGGACTACTTCTTGCAATTGTCTGAGGTGATCTTTCATATCAGAATCCTTTATCAATGTTTCTTGTTGTACAATAAAAGTGGTTGCATTCTGTAGTTCAGCCCTAATCCACAGAAGGCAATTCTATTCATTATGTTGGGCTGAGGTGAAGGCATTCTGCCATGTGAGCTGGTTGGCTAAAAATGAAATGAAGGCTCTCAGCTGTATGTCACCAACCACAGGTAGCATATTCCTGTTTCTTTCTTCAGACACAACCTCATTGTGTAGATAAAGCTCACATAACAGATTTTGATCATTTTTAGGTGCCTCTGCAAAAGTTTGCATTAACTGTTCTGCTGTGACCACCTGATGAGGTCTACCTTCTCTTACAGCCTTTATATGTAAGAATGTCAGTCTCTCCCTCAAAAATGTTGCATAATTAAAAGATGGTTTCCTTGTGGCAAGTATTCTTTGAAATAATTCAAACATCTGGGACAATCTGGTTTTTAACTCTGTGATTTCTTTATATTGAGCTCTGCATTGCTCAAGTGCTTCCCAGTTCCTGTATGCATGATTGAACCAGGTCCCTTTTTGTTGTTCGAATGTTGTGCCTTGTGACTACTCATATTCTTTGCACCATTTTCCTTTCAATGCCTGAAAGCTTTCTGTTTCTGTTACACTGAATTTTGTCACCTTGACTATCCGCAGTTATATGGCCCCATCAATAGCCATATTGTCCTCTTTGTCAAGCCCCATACCTCTGCTCTTCATGTCAAAACTTCATAAGAGAGAAAGTCACTTGAAAACATGTTTATCTCTGGGTACGCAGGTTCTCTCTACCTTGCCTGCATGTACGCACCCCAAATACACTGTACCTGCGTATTTATACGCTCTGTATGCTAAAGCTTGGGTGCGTACCCATGTAAAGGTCAAAAGGCGCAAGTTTCATCTTTAAAAAGTTACTTGTGGTCACTTCTAGAGCCTTCTAGAAGAGTGTTTGACGTGTATTGAGCGCCTCCAGATGGTTCATGCATCCCTATGATAGAGGAACTTTTCCCATCAAGAGAGGAGCTACCCCATCCAAAAGAGGGAGTTTCCCATTGATGTTGGAACTGAATAACTTCCTCTAGAACACTATAAATACAGGCATTGGGCCAAGGGAGGGGAGGTTGAAATCTGAAAATTCCAAAGGGTAGATGCTGTTGGAATTAGGACTTCCATTGTAAGCTTGTGAGGAGAGATTACCATCCTTTCTAGTTTCATTTGGAAGTGGGTGAGCTGGTCAAAGTAGAGAAAAACTCTTGCTGGACCCTG
>APFE031139323.1:49457-63744 GCA_000404065.3 Pinus taeda | reverse complement strand
AGACTGGAAAACGAGAGAGAGTTGTAGCTCTCTGCAGGTTGCAGCCTGCGTACTGGTAAAGGACTGCACCAGTACAAGACCATTGTAAAAGGAGTTTCTAATTTGAAGAAGATAGAGACATATTGCAGCAGGTGGTTTTCACCCACATTGGGTTTCCACCTTATATCTGGTGTTCTTTGATGTGACTGTCTGTTTTTCTTGTTCATGCTCATTGTTTTATGGTACTGATATGCAAAAATAATTCAAAGTATAAATAAGGAAGAATTGTTAAAAGGACTAGATAATACTGATTCCCCCCCCCCCCTCTCAGTATTATTTTCAACATATTTATCTACATCAAGAAATATGCCACGAGCAGATGGGCACATGGCACAAGTTGCCATAATTGGTCAGTGAAGATGACATTATGTGAGTCATTAATAAATGGTCGAGTGACTGGATCACCCCATCTAATGTGAGTGCAGGAAGTAGTAAGGTTGCAGAAGGTGAAGCAGAGAAAACCATAGTTGTGACGGCAGTAACAAAAGAGAAGAAGAAGGAAGAATAGAAGGATTCCATGAAGGAAAATTCCATGCCAAAGGAAAAGGTCGTGCAACAGAAGGAGGCTTCTGCAAAGGAGAAAGAAGCAACAAAAGGGAAGGTCTTTGCCAAAGATCCAAAAGCACCGAAGGAAAAAATTGCCACCATGTCACAGGCCACTATTGACCTCGACAAATCTGAAACAGAGTGCACCAATGAAGAGGTTAAGACACAGGGTGGATAGGAAGGGGGTGCAGGCTTGGAGTCCCCCTTCATTTTAAAAAAGAGGCAGAAGCATAGCTCAACAAGACAACACAATAAGGAGTCTGACAATTTTGTGAGCATGACCCCTTTAGTCCTCATGGAGGGGGACCTAAATGAGATCAGTGATGTGGTTCACAATGCAACAGAGAACATTTGGAGCCACATTAAGGACTAGTACCATCAAACATTGGACAAGGTGCAACAGGGCCTGAGTGAATTGCAGGTACATACAAGGATTATTCAAGCGAGCATTGGACTGACGAGCCTGAAGTAAGAGAGAGGGACATCCTTGGTAACAGAGCTCACGTGGACCTCCACATTGTGCAGTTACCAGACGTATCACTGCACGTTGAGACTTCAGAAGACATGGTGCACCTCTTGCACATGAAGGATTTGAGTATGAACTTTGTGATGCTTCCTATTCAGACACTACATGAGATGCATCAAGGAGTATCAAATGAGTTCCAGGTGCGGGAACAATCATGTTTATTAGTGAAGCAAAGAATAACAACTATCATATGGTCAAGGAAAAGGCACAGGTCCCTAAGCAAAGTGAAGAAGTTATTGCGATTACAACAGCTAGAAGCGGCAATAGTGTAGGCCTACAGTGAGCTTCTTGAGCTCTAGATTCTAGTAGAAGAAACCTCCAGAGAAAAGATACAGAAGCTAGATACCATGGTAAAAGAATTTAAGGATGAGATTGGTAAGGTTCATTTTGAGCTGTAGCTGTAGATATCTGAGCTCCAACTGAAGCTACAACCAACCACTCCCCTTGAAGTTAGACAACATCGCAAGGATGCTGTTAAAGAGGATATGGCTACACTAGAAGCTGTACTCGAGGACTACACCTAGTTGTTTGAACAAACCATGGAACAATGGACCTCACTATAGGAGGATCCAACTTTGCAGAAAATTGAAACAAATATCTGAGAAACGAAGAGGCAGTTCGACGAGATTAGATCTATAGCGCGGACCTTACACCAATGCAAAGGTTCACCAGATTATGGGAGGGAAAGCTCATCCAGAGTGATATTGATGAGTTGCATTGGAAGGAATCCATCATATCTTCATGGAAGTAGCCCTGGGATGATAAGGCTAGCCAGTTCACATAGACGGTGCAGAGCAAGCTGAGGGCTATGCAATAGACACAGAGAACCATATGCCTTGTAGTCCAAGGTCCCACTACTAAGAAATTGGTTGAGGAGGTTTGTCAAGTTGCTACGAAGGGAACAACAGATCTTCAAGACAAATTTTAGCGGTCTACAAGAAAAGTTCGATGCAACACCAGCAGAGTGACTCAAGACCAGTCATGACTTTGTTTTGGGGGACTGTTGCGACAGGGGCCCATTGGGTAAATTTTGTAAACTATTTTTGTTATTATTGTAAAGTCTCCACATTTTGAGGAGCAGAGCGCGAAGGTCGATAGGAGTCAAAGGTGCTTTACTAAGGTCAAATCCACTTAGTTTATTTAGGAGTTAAGCTGTTTTGTGACCCACCCATGGTTTGCGGACCATGGTATTGTAATAGAGAATGTTATAAAAAGGATTCATAGAGATTCATGAAAAGAACAATCCATGTATGCATGAATGATCTTTCCTCCCATACCGCTAGTGCTAGAGGCTAGTGTTTCTTCATGTGTGATGGCTTCGGTTTCGATGAAAATTTACCTATCCACGTTTATAAAATCAGTCCATAGCACAATGTTACTTAAGTGACTTAAACAATCCATCACAATTAGCTTAGTGAGGCCATGGTGGACAAGGTGTTGATGCTTCCCTTCCCTCACTATTTGATTGAGGGTACTTGACCCAGGTTTAGAGTGTGTTGCACACCAACAAAATCCTCCACTATTGGCCCTTTTAGGAACGACTTATAAGTAGGTCGCAGTCTCACCCAAAGCAGTTATGGGAGGTTTGAGAATGAGGATTCCACAACTAAAGCGATATCCACGAAGTGGCATCGTGTATTTACGTCTATTGTATATCAATATTATAACTTCGCATGCATAAGAAATTTTCTTGGACGATTAGTTTATACAAACACATAAACTCTAACACATAATAGTATATCTTACAGGTCTTCGCATAGCTCAGTGAAAATCATACATAATCAGACAAATAACAGTAGACGATTAACATATATAGAGATACGATACTTCGCCAAAACTTCTTCTTTATTAAATAGATCTTCAATTACATTCACTTCTCATACCTACGCACTCAACTGCAAACTCTTCAAGGTCTCCGTACACTCAGCTGTGGAGCCTTCCCAAAAACTATAGACTATAAACACGAATAGAGAGATTCAATTCACTTATGATATTTCATTACCTTCTCCCCCTTTACAAAGTATTACATATCCTTTTATAGAATTCATCTATACAAAAACCATGGTCCACATATCATGGATCCATAAAAAGGGAATACTACCTAATATTTGTTACAAAATAAGGTCTTTATCCCATCCCAAAAGCCCTAAAAATCTACGCGATGAATATATCTTCACCAGCTCCATGCAGTGTTGGGCCCCTATAATACTAGTGATTCCCCCATCACTATTGTCATTGTATCCCTTATTGTTATTATTGTGCCCCTATTGTCCCCATATTGTTATTAGTATGCCCCATATAAACCCACTATTGTTATTTTTGTGCCCTTATGATATTACTCTTATGTTGGCTTGATTATATTATGACCCCTTAGATTCCTATATATAGAAGGGAGGTTTAGTCATTTGTATCATCCAAGAATTGTTCATTTGTGTAATGTAAAGTAGGTTTCCCCCTCGAAGAGGCTTAATTCTAAGGCATTGATCTCTCTTTTCTATCTTTTGGTGAGCTGGTTTCATAACATTTGGCATTAGAGCTTTGGATTCTAGGGTTTCGCTGCTCCAAACAGGTCATCGTGGAATTTTCACTATAATTTTTTTTCTGCAATGTTTTAGAAGCTACTAAAAAACACATTTGAGCAGAAATCATTTTTCACTTCGGATCCAAATTTCAGAACTTGTCTCACCATATTTGCAGAGATATGATCTAAGGAAGTTAGGATTTTTGTAGACTCCCGAATTACATTCCAAACAGGTGACCTAGAGAAAATCGTCATAACTTTTGTTTTCAGCATCATACTGAAATTTCGTCAGAAGTTTTAGAAAGAAGATGGCTTGTAGTTTTCTGTGTATCAGTTTCATATACTAAGGTCAAAACAATGACATGTGGCACATCGTACAAGTTTGCTCTACTGAACTAGTTTATAATCAGGTCACTGTGGGAGATTTTGCATAACTCTTTCTTGGAGAATCCAATCTTGATCAGACTTGTGGGGTTAGAATGAGGCATTATAGGGCTACCGTAGGATGAGATTTCAAATATTTGAGATCCGTAGTTAAAGAGATACAATAGATTCAATATCGAGTTCTTACAAAGTGAAAAAAAAGGTGTGTAGTATTTTTAAAATTTTGCATAAGATTGGTTTGAAAAATTAGTTTGAAGGAATTCAAAGGGAATAGTGAAGAATTATTAGCATTAATAATGCCCTGAAGAAAGAGAATGTTAGCGCCTATTAAGAAACCTGAAAGCTCTAGCATGACTCGTGAAGAAGAGGAAGAAATGCAACATGATATATCAAAATTACAAGACTAAGTACAACAAATTTCATTCTCACTAAAGGTAAATGAAGCCAAGATGAATGGAATGGAAGCTAATATGAATGGCATGCAAATTAATATGGAAGCTAAGATGGAGGGAATGGAAGATAAGATGAATGGATTGGATGCTAAGATGAATGGCATGGATGATAAGATGGAAGAATTGAAGATAAATTTGAATAAGTTGCTACAAGAAATGGTCAGTAATGTTGAAAGGGTAGTAAAGGAAACTCATGATGAGAACAAAAGACATGTTAATCATGATTTCATAGACTTTAATGTTGGATTGAAGACACACCATGTTCCAAAAATTGATATGAGGAAGTTTGATGGCAAGGATCTCGAAACATGGATACTACAGATGGAGCAATTTTTCGATTTCCATAATGTGCAAAACACACAAAAGGTACGTATTGCAAATTTATATTTCGAACCAAATCATTTTGTATGGCATCGATGACTTTTCTCTCATAAAAAAATTGGCACTTGGGCAATTTTTACGAAATAAATGATAGCACATTATGAGGATACAAAAAGAAATACCTTTTTTAGCGAATTGATAAATCTCAAACAAAAGGTTTCAATGATGGAGCACATTGAGGACTTCCAAAAATTGAACATAAAGGTAAAAGATATTCGAAAGGTTCAAAGGATTAATGTGTTCATAGGGACTTTAAAGGATAATATCCAACATGAGGTTCACCTTTGGGAACCTGATTCATTGGAGAAGACATTCAAATTAGCAAGAAAAATGGAAAGCAAAATTATGGCAACTAGGAAGCCTACCACTCACAACTATAAAGATGGAAGTGTTGTTGCCCCTAGCCATCCACAATCTAGAAGGTTGACACCACAACAATTGGAAGAAAAAAGAGCAAAATGGCTTTGTTACAGTTGCGATAGCAAATACACTAAAGGTCATAAGTGTGTTGAGAAGAAATTATTCTACATAGATTGTGAAGAGGAGGAAGAAAATGAACAAGAAATATCAAAAGAAGAGGATATAATACAGGAACAAACCCTAGATAAAGAAGAAATGAATCCAACCATATCTTGTAATGCATTGGCCAGAATTACCACTCCTCAAACTATCGAGATAGAAGGACATATCAAGAAGAAAAATTTAATAGTGTTGATTGATTCAAGAAGTACCGATAATTTTATTCATTGTAAGATAGCAAAGGAATTGAATTGCTTCCTATATCCAACACCAGAGTGTTAAGTAATGGTTGCAAGTGGAGGAACCATAAATTTCTTTGGAAAGTGCCATAATATCAAGCTATCCATGGGAGAATATGTATTGAATAGCCCAATGCTTTCCATTCCAATGAGTGGTGTTGATGTTGTAATAGGAGTCCAATGGCTACAATCCTTGGGTACAATAGTGTAATATTCCTAACCTAGAATATTCCTCAAACCCCAGCAAAAATTCCAACCAAATATGTGCAAATGATATAAAAACACAGAAGTGATAAAATAACATTGGAACATCATATAATAATGTAATCCGGAAATATAAGCAGATACACAAGAAATGCAGCGGGAAATGCTAAGCGATTTTATTATATTGAGCAATAAATGAGTACAAGAGGTGATTAGATAGATGGTACCTCAACTTGCACAAGGCAAGTGAAGAAATACTCTCAGAATGACAAGAACGGCCTCTCTGCATGGATGCTGCTACTGTGCTACTGCTGCTGCTAGAAAACAAATGATGATTTGGGGCTACTCCCCTCCTTGAAAAAGCTGAAACTCTGGATTCAGGCTCTACTCAAGAAACCCAGAAAGCTTTCCTAGAATGGCCTCACACTGATCTGCGTCCCAGATGCTGGAAAATTGTCATGCTACTACTGTTGCTGCTGTTGGAAATCAAATGAGGATTTGGGGTTGTTCCCCTCCTCATAAAACGTTGAAACTCTGGAATCAGACTCTACTCAAAAAATGCAGAAAAACCCAGAAAGCTTTTCTGAAATGGCCAAACCCCAAAAATTACCCCCTTGGGGTTTTGCACAGTTCCTCAAAGATGCTGATGAAACGACTGTTGAAATGCTGATGAAACTACTGCTAGAATGCTAATGGAAATACCTTTCCTGAGTAGGCACTCAAAGTCCCTCGGGGCTAAGGGTGAGATCTCCGAATGGAGACACTCAATGCACTAAACAGTGTTGTAGACTAGCTAAACAGCCAGCATGCTCTAAGTCTAAATTACTATCACAAATGCTCATAACCAGAATGATCCCAAATGAGGGGGTTCCTCTCTATTTTATAGCCTCTACTTCTCACAATCCCTAGGCTCAATTTCTCCTACATGATCCCCTTCTTGCCATGTGTTCCTTCCTTCCCGCATAGTCCCTCCATGTGTCTGCATGGGCCCCATTTCTATGTCCCCTCTTTGGCCCCCTTGGTTCCCCCTTAAGTCACAATGTTGTGCTACCTAGGAAGTGACTTTTTATTCTAAAGTGAGTTATGTTCCCCCTTCCTCACTTTTTATTTACAAATAACTTAGAAGGAAAAAATCGAACAAAATCGAATATTCCAATTAGCCATAGCTAATTAGGAATATTACAGTATCCCCTGGAAAAATGTTGCTTGTCCTCAAGCAAGTGAAGTGATGGATGTTGTAAGATCTCCTCACTCTCCCAAGTGGCATCCTCATCCGGCAAATTCTTCCACCTCACCAAGAATTCCCGGACCGTCCTGCTCCGTAATCGTCTCTACCTAGAGTCAATGATAGCCTCCGGCTGCAATACCAAATACCCCTCATCATCCATGGGTGGTAGGTCATTCGTCATCGTCACCTGTTGCCCCAATGCCTTCTTCAGGCATGATACATGAAAAATGTTATGAATCTTGCTACCTTGGGGTAGCTCCAACTCATATGCAACCTGTCCAATCCTACATATCACCCTGTATGGCCCATAAAAGTGGGGCTTGAGCTTCTCAACCCCCTTCTGCTTCAACGATGACTGTCGGTATCGTTGTAATCGTAGGTAGACCATGTCCCCTACCTCAAACTGCGTCTCCACCTGACCCCTGTCGACATACAGCTTCTGCTGGTTCTACGTTGTAGCCATGTTATCCTTGAGAGCTCGGAGGATATCCTAACTCTCTTGGATCCAAATCTTGGCTCTAGGAGCCCTGCTATCACCAAACATCATGTTGACAAAAGATAAAGGATGATACCCATATAAGGCATAGAATGGTGACATACCAATGGACATGTGATGCGAAGTATTGTAGCAGTACTCCCCCAGATGCAACCACTTCAGCCATGCTCGCTACTGGCCACTGACATAGTTATGCAAGTAGCCCTCCAGCCACTTGTTAACTATCTCCATTTGTCCGTCTGTCTGTTGGTGATAGCTGGTACTCGGTGTCAACTCCGTCCCCACCAATCAGAAAAGCTCCTGCCAAAACCCGCCCATGAAATGGCTTTCCCTGTCACTGACAATGGTCTTAGTAAGACCATGTAGCCTGAAGATCTCCCTGAAGAATAGTTCGGCCACCTGTGCTGCTGTATAGTGTGCGGATATGCCAAAGAAATGTGCGTACTTTGTCAGTCGATCAATGACGACAAAGATACAATCCTTGCCCTATACCATGGGAAACCTTGTGATGGAATCCATCGAAATACTCTCCCATTTCCCCTCCAGAATGGGAAGAGGTTGTAATAATCCTACGGGATGGCTCATCTCTCCGTTGTTCCTCTGGTAAACATCGCACTCCTGGATGTGTTGGAGTACGTCCTCCTTGAGGCCCTTTCATGAGAACCTCTCCCTAATGGCCCTATAGGTTTTGGTAAAACCCTGATGTCCTGCCAATGGGGAATCATGTGATGCCTGGGGTATCTTCTTCTTGAGCTGAGACCCCTCAATCAAGAAGATCCGGTCCCTGTAGTAGATGATCTCATCGACCACCGTGTACCTATCATCTGCCACCTGCCCATCTAGAACCTCACATGAAAATCTGTCCTTGGAGTACTATATAAGAGTCGAGCCCTCCAATATGTATCCAAGCTCATAAGAGATAACGTGGCTAGTCTACGTGAAAGGGCATCTGCTACCACATTTTTCTTACCTTTGACATACTCAATGTCAAATTCATATGCTTGGATCTTACTGATCCACTTCTGCTCCCTCTCTTGTAGCTGCATCTACTCAAAAAAGAACTTGAGGCTGTTGTGATCAGTGCTCACCCTAAACCTGTTGCCTACCAAATATTGTCGGTACTTAGCCAACGCATGCATGATGGCCAATATCTCCTTGTCATATATGGAATACAACCTCTCGTGCGGAATCAACTTCCGACTCTCAAATGCTATAGGGTGACCTCCCTACATCAATACTACATCGATCCCCTCTCCCGATGAATCACACTCCAAAACAAATGGCTACGTGAAATCTGGCAATGCAAGCAACTCATGGATAGCCCACTCAATCTCATCCCGATAGGCCTTGGGGTGCCTATAGGGGGTGGTAATCATGGCTTGTATGCCCTGCTCAAGCTTGATGGTGTGCTCAAACCCCCGATCTGATGGCTGTCTTGGTGGAATCTCCCCAAACACTATGGCATACCAATTAAGGATACACTGTATCTCTGGGTGTACTGTCTGCCCTATAGTTCCTACCTCTGATGCATGCAGCTCCACTACCCACTCTATGTCTCCCTTTCGGAAGACTGCCTCCATCCAATGAGTCGAGACAGTCTGAGGCAAATATGTGTGTTGTCCCCATATCTTCTCATGCCTCCCTGTCTTCTCATCATCCCACTCCATCTCCAGGGTCTTCCAATCTGTTGTGGCCTTTGCCAGAGTGATAAGCCACTGAACACCCAGTATCATGTTGGGGTCCAGAATATCGACGACGAAAAAGTGGTCAGTCAATGTGTAGGTGCCCATCGTCACTGAAAGCTCTAGAACATAACGAGCACACGTCATGGTCTGATCTCCTGGGACCAAGACTGAAAACCCATCGAAGCTCTCTATCTGTATACCTCTCTGCTCTACCATCTGGGCATCGATGAAGTTGTGGGTTGCCCCACTGTCAACCAAAACTGATACGCACTGGCCACGTACTATCCCTCGTACGCGTAACATCAGATACTTGGGAACTCCTCGCAACGCTGCAAGGGCCCCTCCGGTGGGTGCAAAATATGCACCACCTACTGCTGGTGGTGGAGGTGGCAAAAGTCCCTATATGGCATGGCTATCTCCTGCCTCCACATCCTCCTCGTCATCCTCTTCTCCAGTCCTCTCAGAGAAGACCTCAATAAAATGTGCTTTGCTAGTAGCACATCTATGTCCTAGTGCCCACGACTCCTAACATGTGAAGCACAACCCCTTCTTCTTCAGCTCCCTCTTGACATTGTCCTCAATCTGTACTCATCTTGGATTCCCCTTTGGAGGTGGAATCCTCACGTCCTTCCCCTTAGACTGAAAAGGCAGTGTCCGGGTCTTGGGAAAAACATCCTGTAGGTCTCGGGTCCTGCTGATAGCATCCTGGAGCGTAGCTGGTCTAGTGGATCGGACTAGACCCCAAAGTGGCTCTGCTAACCCCTCAACGTACATATAGAGCCTCTATGTTGTGGAGAGGTCTGGCACCATCACGGAGACCCTCAAGAAATCTGCAATGTAGATCTCTGGACTCCCCATCTATTTGAGCCTTGTCAGCTCAACAAAATGCTACTCTAGATCCCTCCGATCAAATCACTCCATTAGTCTCCTGGTAAACTCGGCATATGTCATCACTGTGGAGTGCCCCAGTGTAACCATCCCACGAAACCACCAATCCTGGGCCTCGCCATCCAAATGCAACGTTGCCACCTTGATGGCCTCTGCCTCCAACATCTGGTTAAGATGGAAATAAATATCTAGCTTCTCCACCCAAGACTTTACTGAATTGTTTGATGAGCCATCAAACGTAGGCAAGTGGAATCTACTCGCTACATGGTGGGTATCGCCATCATGATAATGCCGATACCCTCTGTGATGGTCGCGGGGTCTGCTATCCCGCTGGAGCTGAACAAAATCTCTGAATGAGAGGGCTTCCCTGAAGTCCCACCCATAGGCCTGGTACTCTGCAAAATAGTCGCCCATATGTCCAGGCTCTGCCTCCTACTGGGCTACAGCTCCCGTGTCTTCTCCTAAGAAAGTGGGCATGGTAGTGCGTGTAGGGGCATGTGAGGCCACCTGTTGCGCAGTATCACGCTGCTCTAGCAAGTGATGGGATGCACCTGATCCCTCACCAATCTGAAAAACTCGTGGGCTCTCACACTGTCTAGTCTCTACTGCTATGAATCTCTGCCCCATCACCTCAATCTGTCTCGACAGATCCTGCACTAATTTGAGGAGCATATCCGCAAATCTCTTCTCGTCATCATCTGCCATTGGATCCTCCTGCTCTGCATCCACCACAGGCTCCTCCTGTTCTGCATCCACCACCAGAACACAGTATCCCTCTCCGTAAGTGTTCTACAACCTACGCCCAGTGTCTTTGTATATCTGACCTCTGTAACAGATATAGAGTTTTTCCCCTGGTGTCATAGATTGCTAGCTCCACAGGTTGACCCAGATCTATGCTCTGATACCACTGTAATATTCCTAACCTAGAATATTGCTCAAACCCCAGCAAAAACTCCAACCAAATATGTGCAAATCATATAATACCCCATAAGTGATAAAATAACAGTGGAACAATGTATAATAATGTAATTCGGAAATATAAGCAGATACACAAGAAATACAGTGAGAAATGCTAAGCCATTTTATTATACTAAGCAATAAATGAGCACAAGAGGTGATTAGACAGATGGCACCTCGACTTGCACAAGGCAAGTGAAGAAATACTCTCAAAATGATAAGAATGGCCTATCTATGTGGATGTTGCTGCTGTGCTACTGTTGCTGCTAGAAAAGAAATGATGATTTGGAGTTGCTCCCCTCCTCGGAAAAAGCTAAAACTCTGGATTCGGGCTCTACTCAAGAAACCCAAAAAAACCCAGAAAGCTTTCCTAGAATGGCCTCACACTGATCTGCGTCCCAGCTGCTGGAAAACTGTCGTGCTGTTGTTGTTGCTACTACTGCTGCTAGAAATCGAATAAGGATTTGGGGCTAATCCCTTCCTTAGAAAAGGCTGAAACTCTATAATCAGACTCTACTCAAGAAACCCAGAAAGCTTTTCTGAAATGGCCGACCCCCGAAAATCACCCCCTTGGGGTTCTGTGCAGTTCCTCAAAGACGCTGATGAAATGGCTGCTGAAATGCTAATGAAACTACTGCTGGAATGCCAATGGAAATACCTTGCCCAAGCAGGCACTCGAAGTCCCCCGGGGCTAAGGGTGAGATCTCTGAACGGAGACACTCAATGCATTAAACAGTGCTACAGACTAGCTAAACAACCAGCATGCTCTAAGTTGAAATGACTATCACAAATGCTCATAACCAGAATGATCCCAAATGAGGGGGTTCCTCTCTATTTTATAGCCTCTGCCTCTCACAATCCCTAGGCTCAATTTCTCCTGCGTGATCCCCTTCTTGCCATGTGTTCCTTCCCTCCTGCGTAGTCCCTCCACGTGTCTGCATGGGCCCCATTTCTGCGTCCCCCTTTGGCGCCCTTGGTTCCCCCTTAAATCACAACGTTATGCTACCTAGGAAGTGATTTTTTATTCGAAAGTGAGTTATGTTCCCCCTTCTTCACATTTTATTTACAAATAACTATAGAAGGCAAAAATCGAACAAAATCGAATATTCCAATTAGCCATAGCTAATTAGGAATATTACAAATAGCTTTTAATTTTCAAGAACTTTTCATGAAATTTTGTGTGGAAGGAAAGGAAGTTGAATTAAAGGGTATTACAGGGAAACCAGGAAAGATAATCAGCTCTAACAATATGACAAAGCTTCTAAAGAAGGAACAATGAGGTGTAATTGCACAATTATGTTCGCTAGAGGTTCCCACATCGAAATCTTCTATTTCTCTAGATCTCCAAAAAGTCTTGGACAATCATTCCTAGGTATTTGAGACTCCTAAAGGTCTCCCACCTATTCATGATCATGACCATGTTATTCATTTGATTCCAGGAAATGTTCCTCCAAACATCAGGTCGTACAGATATCCCTATGCCCAAAAGAGTGAAATTGAACATATGGTTGCAGAAATGCTAGAGGCTGGTATAATTCAACCTAGTCAAAGTTCTTTCTCTGCTCCAGTAATATTGGTGCACAAGAAGGATGGATCATGGCACATGTGTCCGGATTATACAGAGCTCAACAAGCTCACTACTAAAGATAAATTTCCCATTCCTGTCATTAATGAATTATTGGATGAATTGCATGGATCAATTTACTTCACTAAGTTGGATCTTCGTTCAGGATATCATAAAATCATAATGAAGACTGAAGACATTCCAAAAACAGAATTTAGAACTCATGAGGGTCATTATGAATTTTTGGTCATGCATATTTGCCTTACCAATGCACCTTCTACATTTCAAGGTTTGACAAATTCCATTTTCAAACCCTTCCTTAGAAAATTTGTGTTAGTATTTTTTGATGATATACTAATCTACAACAAGTCTTGGAAGGATCATGTTGAACATGTTGACAGTATGCTCAAACTATTGGAGGAGAAACAATTATATGCAAAAGGCTCCAAATGTTTCTTTGGAGTACAAGAGGTGGAATATCTGGGTCATATTGTATCTCATGAATGTGTTAAGGTAGACCCTAGAAAAATTAAAGCCATTAAGGAATGGAAAATCCCCACATCCATAAAGCATATGCGAGGATTTCTTGAGTTGACAGGGTATTATCGCAAGTTTGTTAAGAATTATGGGAGAATAGCAACACCTCTAACAACATTATTGAAGAAAGATGCATTTTCATGGACTCTATAAGCAACAAAGGCCTTTGGACATCTCAAAGAGGCAATGTGCCAAGCACTGTTCTTAGCTACGCTGGACTTCACAAAAACCTTTATTGTGGAATGTGATGCTTTAGGAAATAGAATTGGTGTTGTTTTAATGCAAGATGAAAGACCCATTGCTTTTGAAAGTCATCCTATCAAGGGAAAGTATTTACACAAAGCTATTTATGAGAAGGAAATGTTGGCAATACTACATGCACTTAAGAAATGGCGACCCTACCTAATGGGAATACACTTCAAGGTAAAAATGGATCATAATAGTCTTAAATAATTTTTAGAACAAATATTATCCTCTGAAGAGCAACAAAAATGGGTCACAAAGATGTTGGGTTATGACTTTGAAATCTTCTACAAAAAAGGGAAGCAAAATGTTGTGGCTGATGCACTCTCAAGAAAGGATGAGGATGTGGAAGCATTGTTGTGCGCCATTTCTATTATCCGACCAGATTGGATAAACGAAGCAAGGGAGGAATAGAAGAATGACAAAGAATTGTGGGCACTCATTTGAAAGTTACAACAAGATCCCAGTACATCTGATGCATTTAGCTAGAAAAATGAATCATTATCGTACAAAGATCACTTATACCTATGTAAGAATTCCTAACTCAAACAAAATATTCTTATGGAATTGCACACTTCACCCTTAGGAGGGCACTCAGGATTTTTAAAAACTTACCACAGGGTTAAGAAGGAATTTTTTTGGGATGGCCTTAAATCAGATATTCAAAATTTTGTGGTGAAATGTTTGGTTTTCCAACAAAATAAAGCTGAAACAATTAAGACACCAAGTCTATTACAACCTTTATCCATTCCAAGCCAACGTTGGAAGGAGGTTTCAATGGATTTTATCACAGGTTTACCCAAGTCTGAGGGAAAGAGTGTCATCATGGTGGTAGTTGACATATTTACCAAGTATGCACACTTTTGTGCATTATCACA